>JZLH01S0273548.1:25097-43210 GCA_001188425.1 Eucidaris tribuloides
GTCGCAGAACGTTTTGAATTAATCCCCACGTGGGATGATTAAGTCATATAAAGGAAAGGGGCGAATCAGGAGACCTTCTTCTTCTGAAATAATTATTAACAATTTGCGATATTTGGGCCACGTGATGAAGAGGATATATGGTGATAGTGAGGTAAACGAACCCAAACCGCTACACTTTGACCTCCAGGAGGTTGCATGGAACTTAGGCGATCTTTGATAGCACTGGTGGATTTCTTCAAGGAAGAAAACAAAGTTATTACATTACGAGAAGAATTTATCCAATTAATGATGCAGATTTATGTCACCAAGTAGATTTCTTTAATTTGGAAATGCATCTGGAACACACCGCAAAAAATAGTGTAATACAGTATTGGAAATCTTATGTAATATAAAGTAATATAAAATAGCTGTATATATTTTGAAACCCACTTTGTAACCACCCACTACTCTCATTGCCTACCCGTGGTTAGAGCTTCTGTGAGTTGTGTGTTGACTGGGCGTGTCCCTCAAATTGTTGGAGAACGGAGCAAGAGGCTACCAGGCCTCACCCAGGTGGAACTGGGAGTTGTGATGGGTGGTGCTAGGCTTTATAATTAGTTTGTGTTTTTTGTCCCACGATGGTTTCCTTTATCTTATTTGTAGTCCTTTTATTTTGTTTATTACGTGTAAGTGTAATGCGCATTGGAATATACACACAACAAAAAAGTAACTACCCCCTTTTTCAAACATCCATAAATTTTTAACGAATTGAGTTTTAGCAAAATAATTTGACAGGAGTATTTCTACACTTATTAACTAACATCTGTGTGAAAATATTGATGATTCGTCAAAGCACTTAATCATTCACCAAAAACAAAATTTGTCAAAATCCTGCATCATAAATTCCCCAAAATGACCCTTGTGACTTTTGAAAAGTGACATTTTTGCCTCTAATGCATGCACACTCATGCATGGCTTGACGAATCATTCACATTTTCACATAGATGTTAGTCAATAATTGTAAAAATACTCCTGCTAAATTATTTTGCTAAAACTCATTTCATTGAAAAGTTATGGTTGTTTGAAAAAGGGGGTAGTTACTATTGTTGTTGTGTTTATTTATAGAGAATTTCGGAATATAAATGTATGTATTATTGTATAAATTTGTATTCTAGTGTGTTAGTTATGTGAGATATACGTATTACGCATAATCAATCAAGTGGAATACACCAGTTTACAGTTTACTAAGTTTATGCTTACATTTTTCAACAAATGTTGTCCCAAACAACTCGAGATCTTGTCCGAGACTTGCCCGACATGGCAGCAATTATTGTATACAAGTTAGATTCCAAGTATTGAAATGTAATCATTACAAACAGGTTTATGAAATAGCCTGTTACAAACAGGAAGAAAAATCCATAAATTCGAATATGATTGGTAAACTGATCTATTGCGTGAAGATAGACTGCTGTAATTTCATATTTCACATACCAACTCAAAGGAAAAAACAGTGGGGGGGATGAAAGAATGGGGTATAATTAAATTAATCAACAGTCTATCATTTAACTGGACAATTAAGATTGAAGGGGTAGGTGCCTTGGGAGTTATTTTTTTCACATACTTAACACTGTCTTCAGCTTGTTCTTTAAAATGTACTAACACTACGCAATGCATTTATGTAAAAAGTACATTCAGTGGTGAACGGTTTTTTGGTGGGGGGGGGGTAGCTGCAGATCCAGAAGTTTCCAAATTTGGGGAAGAAGTCAGTCTTTATTCGAAGCATTTAGAGCTGATAATCAAAAAGGTTATCTGTTCTCAGTTGACAAGCACCACTTCCAACAAACTGTGTTTCCAGGAAGGGAGAAGGGGGCGGGTGCAGGGGGGGGGGGGGTGTATGCAAGGGGTTGGGGTCGGGAAGATAGTACGATCCCAGAATGTTTTTCCAAAATGTCCACATTTTTCCAAAGACATTTTTTGTTGGCGAGGGCCTTTTCACATTTTGGTGTTCAATCATTGTAAAAAGGTCCAAAATTATGATTACAACCTACCCAAAATTGACATTTTAATCATATCTTGCTGTTATTTCATTGTGAAAATGTAAGAAAAAAATGTGATCACGACAAATCCAGAAATAAATTCTGGTTACACCCGCGAGTTGTTTATGCTGCTGAATTTCTTATTCTCTTACCAACTAAAGGAGGGTGGGGTGGCCAAATTGCCCCTGAATCCACCTCCTGGGGATAAATCATCCATTTGAAAAAAAGAAAGAAAGTAGAACAAGAAGATGAACCGATCAGCCAAGTCAGGTGGCTGCGAAGGATCTCCTGGAATGTGCTCGTACCTCGCACATCGTCAATTAATCACCATCGCTTTGAGAAGGATGGGTAAAAGTAGTTCACCAGCCTTCCCCCTTGGCCGTAAGTGATCATGCAATTTAGGACCAAGGTTATAGAACCTTCAGCAAGGATGTGCGTGGGCAGTAATGTTGTAATCGACAATCAATGTAAACGCATTTCTAAGATTCCATTGCGCGAAAAATCAATGCATGTTCTGTTCTATTAATATACTGGTACATCACCTTACATGTTTCTTAAGTGTATATTACTATTACATTTATGTTACAAGGGAAGTTGTATAGGAGTAACCAGACCTACCCTAAGAATATTACCTTCGCTGTAATTTTTTTAATTTTCAAAAATCTTTTTGTGCACTATAGCAAACAAAACTCTTCTGAAAGTGCTTCTTCTCATAAAATTCAAGCAAACTGTATTTTTTTAAATGGTGCTAATTTGAGTAAAACGAACCCTTAGACATTGTGTCTGCTGAACTTCTTGAAAATTTTAACATTTTAAATGCAGTTTAACACAGGGCGAGGAACAAAAAATGATAAAACCCCGACCTCTATACCTTATTTTTCAGTGGCCCGTTACGCCAATACAACATTTTGGTCAGGCCTTATTGTATGCCTCTTCCCCATCCATGAGTATGCGATTGTGTATAATGTACTTATAGGCCTACGAGATTTTACCCTAAACAGACACGAGTTATGTAACATTATTTGAACACTACATACTCGTACGACATTCTACCTCAAAACATGAGCCTACTTTACGATGTCCATCACTGCACGAAGGAAGCATATGTTTTTAGACTTACATGAGTTAATTTATTACATGTATGCTAATATGATTCTCCTTACAGACGCGCGCTGTAAGCAATATATATAGGATATATTAAGGAATAATTGGAAGTGGCGGCTTGGCATTTTAAGTATATACTAATAACAAATATGAAAAAGACTGGTGCAGGATTAAGAGCTAGATATATACGTGTCGGCGAAGCTTGTAGGACTTCATGCAGGGTGGTGCTGCTTGATGTAGAGCCAATCGTCCTGAAATAGAAAACAGATATTAGATGCATCAAAATCCCAGCCTTTTAAGTTGTGACGTCAAGACAGTATAACGTCTTCCCGAACAAGAAATATACTTAGTTTGAGGACATCACTATATTAAAGTCGACCAAGAAAAGGTCATTGCCGCGAAGATGTTTAACTCGACGAAAGCGTACAAGGAAGATTCCTCGTCTCTTCTCAGTAAGTGATATTACTCCTTAGTATATATACGGAGGTATTGCTTTTTTATGAATATACATCTGCTGTTACCAGAAAGACAAAGCAAGTCTCTCTTTGTTGTCTAGTGTCCGATATAAACCGCTCTGAACAAAATGCATTTTTCTCGCTAAAATTTTGCAACGATGAATTTAAACGTATACTTTCGAATTTGAACTTCGTTTTAGAATCCAAAATAAACAAATATACAGATAACAAAAAGGGTGCTCTTACTTGTTCAAAGTCTGATTTACGAGAGATATATATTCTGTGTTTCACCGTTTTAACAATTACTATTTACCGCCAGTGTCACACGATAACGTGCATAGTTATTCTGATTGCAATGCATGTAAATACAATTTTTCAATGGTATGCCGGGAGAAAATGGGGGGGGGGGGAGGGTCTACCGGTCAGATATTTGTCATGTCTTAAAAATGACGGAATTGCAAGTCCTGAATAAAATATCTCTAACTGTTAATTGTTCATTGGCGTTTGGAAAGGAACAGTGTTTTGTTTTGCGGGATTCAATCATGCAAATCAACTTTGTGTCTTGTCCATTGAGCATATTTCATCCTTGCCATTATTAAAGGAAGTTCGACTCATTCTTTCGCGGTTAAGGTTTTGTTCGCACGTCTCATGGAGAATAGAACACAAGCGTGAAAATACACGTAGATGGTTGTTTATGATTATCTTATGTATTCGCGGAATATTAATCTGTTGGGAATAAAATGAAGAAATGTGACGTGCACAGTTATTCCACAGTCCTTCCACGGATTCATTCGGCATAGCAAAAGTCTTCCGACCAACTAGACAGTCGAAATTGTACCCAGTGAAGGCTGAAAATCGGCATTCACTGATTCATAATATTGCCGCATTGACTACGCTTGGCGAACATTATCTTTTGGATGAATCAAGAACAGGGTTGGGACAGGGGGGATGGAGCTTGAGATGAAAGGAAAGGTTGTATTGTGGAGATATGGTAGAAATACAAGCACAAAGTTGAAAATTAAAGGTACAGTCATTCAGATTTACTTATATACCCTCTGAGGTATAGATAAAATAGTTTTTACTTTATCTTCTTTCAATGATTCCGGCGAAAAAAAAAAATCTCACGCAGAATTTGAACCAACTGCTCACTACTTCCTGCATGTGGGTAGCAGCACAAATATGAGCTACTCTAAGTATATAACACTAATGCCAGCTATTTTCGTTTTGACTCATTGAAGTACCCTTTTTCGAGTCCCTGAACAAGATCAAGTATTTTGATATACATGTATCCAACAGAGGATACATCATGCATGTCTTTCAATAATCGTTTATATGCTACTGGTTCAAATATTTACCTCCAACTATCAAACGAATGTTTTATGTGCATAATATTTAATACTCTCAAATGGGAATTATTAACGATTTACATTTTGATTAACCGAGATGCGTTGGCAACGGGGACTGTGATCATGATAGAATTACCAGTTGATTCACAAAGATTTGCGTTTTTATACTCCTGAATTGAATATTCTGCAGTTGGACGACAACAAACACCTTAAAATTCGTTACATGACAGTTGGGAGTTACAGCATTTCTCTTTAAACATGCTGAGATAACAATGAATCGTACTGCATTCCACCTAGATTTAATCAGTGAATAATGTGTGTGAACTCCTCGACAAACTCCGTATCAGGTATTGAATGGTTAATGTCCACTGTGTGAGAAAATGCGAAACAAGGTTTTGTTTGTTTGTTTTTGTTTCATAAAATGAAGTCCTGATCTCTCAGGTGGTCATGTCCACACTGGTGCACTGTTATGCACTCTTAAAAATCCCGGGTCAGACTGACCCGGAAAAGAATCCGTTGGGGGCACACCTTGAAAAGGGTCAATTTTAACCAAATTCCGGGTCAAGGTTGACCAAAATATGAGCCAAACTGACTTGGATTTTGGTCAAACTTGACCGAACTTTGGTTAAAATTGACCCTTTTCCGGGTGTGCCCCCATGGGATCCTTTCTCCGAGTCAGACTGACCCGGAATTTTTAAGAGTGTGTGGTACCATTTTGTGACGACATTTTTCCGTCGCGGACTACACGATAAAATGGATCGGACCATTTCCAGTGTTATTCTATTCTATTTATTTCGTAATTATAAAGCCTGCTATGAGTAAACATTACGCAACTATCCATTTTTTTCCATCAGGCAACGACAACGGAGTGGCTTTGGGCTATTTACAAAGAGTGGCACAATGATCATAAATGTAGAGTCCACTCTGTGATTATAGAGAGACACGGTGGATTTGGGACATTCTTACAGAGTGACACAATGGTCATTTTCCAAATTGCAAACTACGCCCGGGAAGTTGGTTTCCACGGAAGGCAGATGAGCAGAGAATATCTTCATTGCAAAACAATGTTAAGGCAGGATTTGAGAGTCCCTTGGATGGAGCGGCGAACTAATATCGACATAGGGAATGAGTGGCTACTGAAATGTAAAGAAACAGATGCTAGAATATTTGGGACATATGAGATATCATGGGATGGAAAGGGGAGTTCCTGAGACCAAATACTTCATGAGTTGGTGTGAATCATCAGCTTCTGCCAACCTTGTGATTTTACTGGCTAGCTTTTATCCACTCCTGTGGAATTTCTTAAACCAAATGGATTGTTTCCATCGTTGAAAGTTTCTGCCTACTGTGTAGAGATCACTGAAGCAGATATTGGTGATAATGTGGATCCTGAATCTCTATTGAGTGCTAGTTCAGTGTTTTTAATCCAAATAGCCTCTTTGACCATTCTTCTCCAAAAGCTTGTTTCAAAGTCAATTGTGTGTGCATCATCCCAATCAATGCTATGTACAGTATCTAAGGCATGTTCAGCAATGCCTGAAAGGCTAGGATTATTGAGTCTAAAGGCTCTTTTATGTTCCTTCAATCTGTCCTTTAGTGATCTCACTGCTTGTCCAATATGTGTACTTCCACAGTCTGCACACGATATGTTTTAAATAATACCTGTTCAGTCGATGTCTTCTACAGATGATTTGTCTTCGGGATGAACTACTTTTTTGTTTAAATCAAAGTGGACTTCTTTAGAAATGCCACATGAATGCCCCATACTGCAGAAGGCGCGCTACAACCGAGATACAATGGAGTTCACAAAATGTAGCATTATACTCTTTGATTGGTGCAGTTCATTTGTTTTGGGAACTTGGAGCTTAAGATGTCCTCAGCCGTTTTCGAGTCCAAGCCGGATAACCATAATCTGATAGTGCCCTATCAATGTGTCTCCATTCAGTTGGTAAGTCGAATTGTCTGATGTCATATTGTGTGCTCTGAGATATCTGAGATATCTCCTGTAGAAGATAGAATAGGTATTATCTATAAGATATCGTATGCAGACTGTGAAAGTACATTGGAGAAACAGTGAGATTACTAAAAGACATACTGAATGGACATAAAAGAGCATTTAGACTCAATAATCCCAGCCTTTGAGCCATCGCTGAGCATACCTTTGACACTGCACATAATATTGATTAGGATGATGTACTAATAATTGACTTTGAAACAAGCTTTTGGATTAGAAAGGTGAAAGATGCCATTTGGATTAATGAGACTAAACCAACACTCAATGGGGATTCTGGATACACATTGTTACCAATGTCATGCTCCAGTGATCTCTAAACAGCAGCCAGCAACTTTCAACGGTGGAAATAATAAAATTGGCTAGAGAAAGTCCACAAGAGTGGACGGAAGTTAGGCAGCAAAGAAAAAAAATCATGAGGTTGGTAGAAGCTGAATTTTTTTTCTTGTGGAATTGTTAAGACACATCCGTGGGAAGCGGAGTAGAAGGGGAGATACTATCAAGAAACCAAGTAGAATGGCTCAAAGTAGACATTTTGTACTCGTATCGTGCTGCCATAAGGGATTCTGCGTCCAGTGATAAAACTGTGTGGCGACGACGATGAAGACATCAGGGTCACCAAAGAGCTATTACTCTTTGTAGTCATTAGAGTTCATTGCTCGTTCAGTGAGTGGCCTTTTGTAATGATCGTGTCTTTCGTCTGGCAGGTCATGACCTCAGAGTGGCTTTGGACCAATTTTACAGAGTGACGCTATGGTGACTGATCTGTTGTCACATTTGAATCCGTTTCTTGTTCGGGGGAATCCCCTTATAGACCAATGATTTGTTTGGTACCAGTGGACGGTATAATTTGATTGAAGAAAAAAAATCATGAATCTAGGCTGAAAGCATGGATAGCAGTTTGATAACAATGCACCTTGTTATCCCGTCTACCTTCATTCTAATTCAATTTGCAAGATTAAATAAACCTTAGTACAGACAGTTTTCATCGGTTGGGGTGAATCATAGAAGAAGAAAATTTAAAGCATCTACCAATCCTAGCTGAAAGCTACCCTTCAGCACCTGTGGACTTTTATGCTAAGGACAGCTGTTAGGCACCCCCCCCCCCGAAAAAAACGAAAGACTACACTAATCAGGAGTAGCACAACCTTTCTAAACTCCATCGCATCCCGGTTAAACCGTCTACAACAGGGGGTAAGGATTTGTCGCATTCAGAAGCCCACATACTTTGAGGAAAGAACTATTTCATCCCAAAGATAACTCATCCGTCTACAGGATATCGCGTGCAGTGTGCAGATTGTGAGAGCACATTGGTGAGACAGGAAGATTCCGTAAAGACAGGTAAAAGAGCATTTAGACTCGATAATCCCAGTCTTTCATCAATTGCGGAACATGCTTTTGACACTAGACACAACGTTAATTGGAACAATGCACAGTTTTTGTACACATAATTGACTTTGAAACAAACTTTTGGCCCAAGAAGGTTATAGATGCCATATAAAATATAAAAAATACGAAACCGGCAATGAATAGGGAATCTGATATATGCTCCAGCGATTTCCAAGACAACTGTCAACGGGGAACCACTCCAGTTGACTTGAAAAAGTCCATATGTGTTGGACGAAAGCTTGTCAGCTAAATAATACAAAGTTGGTAGATGCTTAAACTTTCTTCCAAATCAAACTTAGGTATATTTTTAGATGTACAAACTATGGCCTCTACAATCGGTCTATCGGAAATTCATTCCATCGAACTCTCGGTTTATCGAACTGTAATCTCATTGTTCAGTGATTTGACCTTTTTGATGAACCTCTCTTTCTTCCAGCAGATCTTGATAACGGAGTGAATTTGGAACATTTTCATTGGATGACAGTATGATCACCCTGTTGTCATATTGAAGTTCGACCTGTGCTCATTATGTGAACACCTTGGACGACTCTATGTTCTTTTCTTACTTACTTACGTCACATCGATTACCTTTTCTTGCTTTCTGTTATTGGCAAGGGCGTAGGCTGGTTTGGGCATGGGGAGGTGCACATCTTGGGGAGGTGGAACGGGGAGGTGCAAATCTTAGGGAGGTGGAACTAAAGTTGAGAAAATCAGGCGTTGAAAGCAGAAAAGGTGGTGCAAATTTCTTTTTGCTTGCCAGTGGCAGAACTCCTCTGCTTCAGCGAGGGAGGGGGTGCACGTGCACTCGGTGCACCCCCAGCCTACACCCTTGTTTTTGTTTGTTTTTGTTTTTTTCTTAAATTTTATTTTATTGTTTCTTTTCTTTCTTTTTTTCTGTTATTAGGGTGGAACTCCTATGGCTCGGGGGGGGGGGGGTGGCGCGTGCACCCAGTGCACCCCCAGCCTACGCCCTTGATTGGTACCAGTCGAAAATTGAGACAAGTCAGAAGTTATGATGTTTCATCTTTATCTTGCCCGCCACATCGTCTATTATGGGCTAGGACGAATGTCAGTCAAAAGAGCGGGAAAAGGGAATGTACCTGTAATTATATAACTACCCGTCAGCAATAACATACGATGGGCTGCTATAATCTAATCGACGTTTTCCTGGGCATGCCGTATGTCTTGCTCTTTATCACAGAAGTGCACATAATTCGGACAAGCAAACAAGACTACATGATTTATTTTAGATCAATCGCAACAAATTACTCAACCGCACGTCTGTGCACGTGTATGGTGGATATACTGTCACGTAAATACACACTTTACAGCAAAGAATCTAGAGTTACAAATAGGAGATATTCAGAAAACGTGCGAAATTAGTGTCACATAGTAACACAGTAACCTAGCTTCACCAGAAGGCAAATCGACGTAAACAAGTACGCTTTGCATGAAATTCTGATTTCTAACTGCACCTGATTTAAACCATCCTCCTGAGCATGGGACAAACACAATCCCTGCTTACATTTCTATTCTCTCTCCAATTGCCTCAAAACAGCAAACAAGAAAATACAAAAGCACACGGCTCATGTTAGGCAGGCTATTGTCATGCTTTGGAGAACGGACATGTGTGTAAATACAACGTTCGTCTCCTTTCAAGTAACTCAGTGCGTTCCCATCCTTATTTTCGTTCCTGGGTGAAATTTTATACTGTACCCACTTTAACCAGGGACACACGCTATATTCCAATACAAGCGTAAATCACTTACGGAATACATTGACAATAAACAGGCACTAAAATGTTTCTACACCTCCAAACGCAACCAGCGTCATTGACCAAACATCGTTTGTTCATTCCAGTCTCCTTTAGTTTCGGTGCTGGGTGTTGAATTTAGAAATCTAATCATCAGCAACTACAATGAGATAGGACCGAGACGTGCAATTATGTTTTTTCTTGGAGGTGATGTGGGTGATCGCATGTCCTTATTCCACACAAATTGATTTTTCCTCCAAACATAATATTTTCTTTCTATTTGGTGTTTAAACCAACAGTTGCGTTTTGACCTTTTCTGTTGCCCTTCTTGAATGAACCATAGTCTGCTGGGATGAATGCTATTTTGTCATTCAATTACTTCAAGCCATTGAATTGTTTAACATGAGGAACTTTAGACGCGTTACTAAAATGACCCAAACCCATTCCTTCGCTCTCTCGTCATAAGTTTGACTGATTGGATTATCATCTTTATTGTATTTAGAATTATTCAATGCATAAACAATAACGTACAATAATTAAAGATCGGGATTTTAGAAATTGAATATTGATTGAAACTTCGCTGTATATTGTCAGTGAGTTTGAATCCCTATAAAAAAATAGCAAACAATACTTGATTCGTAATATTTCTATCCATGGTGTAAAGAATGTCTGTACCCCGTTATCATTACCATCGTCATCGTCGTCGTTGTCGTCGTCATCATCATCATCATCATCATCGTCGTCATCATCCCCGCTACCATTATCATCACCATTACTCACTACCACCACCATCACCACCATCACCACCACCATCACCATTACCATCACCATCACCATCACCACCATCACCATCACCATCACCACCATCACCACCACCATCCACCATCACCACCATCACCACCACCATCACCACCATCATCACCACCACCACCATCACCATTACCACCACCACCATTACCACCACCACCATATCATCACCATCACCATCACCACCATCACCTCCATCACCACCACATCACCACATCACCACCATCACCACCACCACCACCACCACACCATCATCATCAACATCATCACTACCACCACCATTATCATTATCACCATTACCACACCGCCACTACCACAACTACCACCACCATTGCCGTCATCATCATAGCAATCGTCGTCATCATCATCATCATCATCATCATCATCATCAGCATCATTATCATCATCTTCATCTTCCTCGTCCTAATAATCATCGTCAACATTAGCATTATCATCATTATCACCATTACCACTACCACCACCACCACCACTACCACTACCACAACCACCACTGTCTTTATCACAATTATCATAACAATCAGCGTCGTCTTCTTCATCATCTTCATCAATAACAATAAATAAATACTAATAATAAGTTGAATCGTCAGTAGAATCCATTCAACATCTCTTTTATAGACACTTTGGACCGACACTAGATACGCAATACTACGCATGAAAAGGATTAATTGTTTTTTCATTACATCACTGGAGAGGTTATTTGGAGGACATAAAGTAGATTACAGTGTAGTAGGACGATGTCACTACATTTGAATAGTTCGAAAGAAAAAGAATTAACTCACTCTATGCGATTATGTAATCAATTATGTCTACTTTAACCGTGCAAAACCGTTATGAATCATGTATTTTCCCCCTCTCACAACCCTCTTGTTGAATACCACGCGCCGTCAAGGAGCAGATTCTCACACTTTCCAGTAAAGCCTCGCTTATGACGCTGAAAGAGAAATTACCAAACTAAAGGCGATAGCTACAACTGATGTCTGCCTTGTAATCAAATTCTTTAATCAGGCGATTTTCCAGACACAGTTAAGGGACAGAACACCTTCCAGCAATATTTGGGCTCGGATCTATTTTCGTCGCTCTGTCAACACGCCTCGGAGGGGCAAAGAAACGTCTGCAAAATGCAATTTGGGCGGGAGACACGAGGGTCACGTTGTATCTCTGGTTAACCCCTCTCTTTCTTTGCGGTGGTCAAAGGAAATTCAACCTGCGCGGGAAATGGAGTTCCCTGACACGAGCCTTAAAATATTTATATTTATCCTGAAACAAATGACTTCAATCACGTGACTGTGCGCCGACAATACGTCAGCAGTCAACATCAGGCGGAACTGAAATATGAAATCAGTGCGAAGGCTATAATCCCAGACAGTACGGTAGTGAATTATGTAGACCGAATCAGACTCTTTATGTGGTTGTCTTCTTTCTTTTTTTTCCTGCAGACGATATCAGAGATTCGTGTTGGCGGGAATGGCGGCTTCATATTTTACGGGTGAGTGGGTGGTGGACAGCACTCGTTTTATGAGTTATGACTGGTGCCCATAACAAATATAATTACAAATTCGTTCATGATCATCACTGATTCTACAGACCAGAAAGGCTAATTCGTACTACGTCTTGGGGGAGAGCGATAGATGCGGAATAGGTGATAAAAGATCCAGACGTTTTTCGGTTGTCACACTTTGTTCTTCTGTTCACTGTTTATACGTTTTACACAGTTTTGATGGTATTGTTTTGACACTGTTATACGTTTGTGGTGAAATGCATAATCGGTCATGAAAATAACTGTATATAAATGTAGCGTGTAAGGGTTATGTACAGTCGGATAATTAGGTCTTTATCCAGTGAAGTACTTCTAATCGGTAAGGTGATACAAGATCCACCCGGGAGATCCACACTTTTTTCGGTGGTCACACTTTTTCTCATGTTCACTGTCTACGTTTTTCGCAGTTTTGATGGTTATTGCTTTGACACTGTTATACGTTTGAGATGAAATGGAGACTCTGTCATGAAACTAACTAGTGAATACTTCTGTGAAACGCAACGAATGACTCAACGCATGGCGGTTATTTACGACAATTATAGACATTGGAAGAATTTTAAGGAGGAGAGTGTCACCAGTCTTGTTTCCTTTCTATGGTATTTTGTAAGCTCGACATGTATATGTCCAGCAAATCATCGCATTACCCAAAGAGTGTGATAAACGGAGCACAAGAGTCGTGGTGAATATAACCGAGAACAATTGAGTGTTACATTCAACACCAGTATAGTTCACTATCGATAGCACAGATCGATAGCAAATAATAATATAAACTGTTATTTTCAACACTCGTGGTACTGTTGCTGTTAAGACGTTTAGTGTTACATAGTGTTTGTATTCGCTGTATAAAATCATGTGCAGGGTTTTAAAATTCGAAGAAAAACTGACTGGTACCTATATTTGGCATCAGACTGGGTGCCGTTTAACGATTAGTTTTTATATTTAAAGCAGAGTGCCATTTTCTACAAAATGACGTCGACATATTTCTGGAAGACAAAATTGGTTACTGGTTTATCTTAATCTGATCCTGGGTAAAATCGTTCAAAATTACTACATAGGAAAACGTTAAAGGGGAATAAATTACATGGTCATGCACAAACTTCCTTCGAACAATAGCATTATCATCAACTTGTTCGTACCGCCATTTTAAATGCTAGTTTTTATTTCGTTAATAGGTTGTAACGATGTCGGACAAAAGGAGAGACGAAAACTCCTCAAACCTAAGATAACCGTGTTAAGTTTTCAAAATATCTCCATGTGACGGATTGACACGGAGTTTGAATGTATTCATGGAATAGGTTCTTCGAACTAATGGCCTTGTTGGTTGGGGAGGGGTGGGGTGGGGTGGGGAGGGGGTTAACCTCTGTCAGAACTATTATGCCATGTGTTGTTATTACATTATGAATCATAGTTGCGTCACGACTGGGCATGTAGGTTAATTCACCCTCGTTCTACCCTTTCAGTCTTAGGGATGTCATATTCCCAGGGGCGACGCCAGGGTGAGACCTTAAGGAGAACAAAATTCCGGGGCGGTTGTGTGACAAACAATTAAAAACAAAACAAAAAGGTCATCAGATTTGTCCGAACACTGATGTATGAGGCAAATACATGTATTGGTGCAAAAATTCTCCACAAAATACTCAAAACTCCCCAATTTTCTTTTCTTAATTTACCATCTCTATACCCTTCCAGTCTCAAGGATGTCTTGCTCCCGGGCGACGCCAAGATGAAATCTTAGGGAGGGCGAAATCCTAGGTGCGATTGTGTGACAAGAAATAAAAAAAAACAACGCTAGGTCATTTTTTTTCTGGACACTGATGTACATGGCGGAAAATCCGCAAACATTTGGGCAAAAAATTATCAACAAATACTCAAAATCCATTTCTTTACTTTGAAAACCATAAGGGGCGGCCGCCGCCCCCCCCAGTAGTCCTTATTTGTTCCTATTATGAAGTCTACAGTAGATGTTAACGTAGCTACCCGTACGCATCGTGACACACACACGTTGTCCGTTCGTGTCTGATCGCAACATGGTGATCTGAGGTAGAACGCTTTGCGGTTAATTGACAATGTAGACTGCACATTGAGAAAAAAACAAATAAATTGTACGCAAATTTCCGAGCTGATATATAAAAACGACAATATACATTGAAAACAATCAGAGAAACAATGTTTTCATTTTCAAGATCTCCTCGGTGATAATACAGACAGTAAATAATTATAGCTCAGTGCTTTTGTATCGCGTATTCATGTAAAAATATTTCTATGAATATTTTATTAATGTCTATACCCGTTGTTCAGCAATGCATTGTCGTCATAATATCATAAATGAATAATCGATTCCCAAATGTTTCTTTTCCCCTGACGATCGATCGTGGTGGTGATGAAGTGCTGATTGTCCCGCGTAAATGGAGGCCGGGTTGGCACGAGAGAATTGGTTTCATTGTATCTGGACGAGAAAACTATGAATGGACGTATTGTAATGTGTCGTGTATAACACCCATGACCTAAAATACAGCCTGGTGAGGTAGTCGGTAAAATAGAGTTGTATATAAAATGCCCCGGCCATATCGCCTGTCCTGATTCAAAGAACTTGCCGAAACTTGTCCTATTTATACCCACATCCAAAGGGACCTTTTACCTTCGTCGAGTACTTCAATTTAGAGTTATTTTCAGACCGATCTGTTAAGGGTCAACTGGCGCGTATAGTATTGACACTATAGTGAGATAAAATGTCTTTGCTACAGGCTCTACCTTTCCGAGAACAACAGTCAGTGAGATATATTTTTGAGGTAGCTGAAATGGTTACAGTAGTGATGTAGTTTCCTTTCCCTTTTTCCGTTTTTTCTTCTTTTCTTTTTCTTTCTTTCTTTCTTTCTTCTTCTTCTTCTTCTTCTTCTTCTTCCTCTTCTTCTTCTTTTTCTTCTTATTTTTCTTCTTATATCTTTTCTTCTTTTTCTAGTCTTTTTCTAACATACTGACGCCACTTGTCACAATTTATCATACGTTTCCATGAATATTTTTGTAAAGGAAATTTAATGTCCCTTTAACATGATTTACATCAAGACTCACAAAGTTATTGTTCTGGGTTCCACCTCTCCCAACATAATGCCATGAGTTGATTAGATAAATGCAGAAAACCAAACCGTGATTTTAAAATCTTAGTATGCTTGCTCCGTGTAAACAATTTCAGTTGTTCTGTACCTTTAACTATGGGAAACAACACTATTTCTCTATGAATTACAGTCCTGATTGATTTCACGGACACCTTTTCATGAATAGATATTGTCCGTATATTGTCCTATAATGTTCAATAAATGAGAGTCAAATCCACAGATTGGTGATAATACAATATGGGAACAGCGCGAGGAGTATTACGTATTTCAGGTCCAGGGTTATGGTTGGACTGGGCGGAGATGGGCGGCATAGCTCACCATTTACAGAAGTTTTAGAGTCCTCCATCAAACAGCAATCTCAGTAGCAGAGCCCAATGCTGGAAGTACACAATGCATTTGAGTATTTATGACAGAAATATTGCGAAGTGTACGTAAAATGGTCCCAAATGCCATACAGCTTCTAAAAGTGTGCTAGCTGCGAGCTTGTTCAGTGACTATTTTAGCCGATGACGTCAGTCGTTAGAACAGTACTCAGACGGCACCGAGCACTCTGGTGTTCCGAATTTGGAAAGACAGTTACGTCTGCACTTGATATTGTTCCGTGTGTGTCGATTTGCCATTAAAGACGCTGTCTGGGTTAGTAGGTATTGTCAATTCTTCCCATAATTTACATGACATTTGATGGTAGATTTGATTTTAATGTTGAGTGGCACGCAGTTAGTGGTACTGTTATGGTTATCGTTCTAGGAAGGATGTGGTACAGAAAAAGCAGGCTGATGGAATGTATGCGTTTTGTGTGCACTATTTATTTGTTGTTTTGAATGATATCTCTCTCAGTGTGGCCGTAATAATAATGTTTTGCGTTTGTAGTCAATCGATTTCAATGTAAGTGTAGTACCAAGAAGCATTTGAATAACGAATAGTACTTTATTTTACATGCTTACATTTTGACTGTAATTGATCAACGTATTGCAGTGTGTTCTTGCGGATGTTTTGCTTCAGACAGCGCGGAGGAAGGACGGTGGGTAGTATCATTCCCATATTGTTTCACTTTTTTAATTTTATCCTATTTCCATGGTGATGCACAGCTGTTAAAGACACAATTTAACCATAGATTCTCAATCTTTTAAAGCACATAATAGTTTTAAAGTACATTTTTTCAGGATTTACGTTTTAGACTTTATCAGAGGCGTATGTAGCTTGGAGGATTGCGTAGCCCAGATTTTCTAAACTATGATAATTAATCAATATTATGCTTTTTAAATATGCACTCAATAAAAACATCTCCCTACGTCCAGACTGCTAGCTATAAATAATTGGATGCAAAATCTAAGGCTTACATTGTCTTTTAGAGATTCTACTTTGTTAAGTTTGAAGAATTTGTTGTTAAAAGTAGCACTCTTATATGTAACATGACCGGGGCGTCGAACGGGGGGAGGGGGGGGGGAGGGGCACACAATTAGTGTCAATTATCGGCGCGCTTGGTGCGCAAATTCTGTATTGCAGTTTTGCTCGCGAAGCGCGCTGACAATTTTCGACGTGTTTCTTACTTTTGCTCCCATCTGAAAAATGAATCGACGCCCATGGTACCAAGCACATGTTTTCGTATGAAATTACACATAGGGTGTCGAAAAGCCAGCATAACTGATATGTTTTGTGTATTGGACAATATACCGGGTATTTACTAGTATTTCATGTAAAGTAAAGTAAAGTGTATCACAGTTTTTGAGTGTTTTTTTTCATTGCATATATTTGGATTCCATAATCATAAATCTCCCTGAAATTAGAGAAAGAGACAGTAGGGAGGAGTATCAACTGTCTCAAATTGTTTCGAGCGCCGTCCTTTCCAAGCTGTACAAGGAAATTTATAACATTTGTTATGTCATCACGTCACTATTAACGTGGCTTTGCAGTCAGAAATGTAAGCCAATGGATCCCAAGTGATATGTCCTCTTTAATTTTCTTGATGTATGAAAAACAAGGTGTCTAATTAGAAAACATGTTGGTTACATGTGTCTTTTTGTCAGAAAAACTGAATAAGTATCTCCGTTGAAACAAACCACTGAAAATTTCGGAAATCGCATTCAATCGTATCAGCTCACATTATGTTAACTTAAACAGAGAAAGGTCTCTGCATACTTCGAAATCAAGTGCCCGACTTTCGGTTAAACCAAAATTCAGTATAGCATCAACATGAGCTTTCAAGATGATTATGGAACCTCCCAATTCATTTCCCATCCTGATCTTGACAAACCGAGTCTGCGTAAAAACGTGCCACATCCTATAAAGATTTGAGAGTGGGTTATTGTGACATGTCATAGTCTCTTATTTTCGACTCACAAATGTCGGTTGTCCTCCTCGCATTAAAGGAGGACTTTTAGCCTGACAGCAGCGTGTCGAGCTCGGCGTGATTACTCTATCGTCATCCCTCGATTTACGGCATTCATTGGGGTTTTATTCGTGACTCACTGTTGACGCACAGATCGAACCTAATTCCAATATTATGATAAGGTGCACTTGTCAATCCTGGATAAACCAAGGCAGGAAATATTCCATGGCCCG
>JZLH01S0273548.1:48037-67825 GCA_001188425.1 Eucidaris tribuloides
TTTTTTTTTTAACGCAGTAATAGCCACAATATTAAAAACCCTCTGTTTTCTTGAAATGTGTGTGTGTGTGTGTGTGTGTGTGTGTGTGTGTGTGTGTGTGTGTGTGTGTGTGTGTGGTGGTGTCGCGCGTCGTGTGTGTGTGTGTGTGTGTGTAGTGTGTGTGTGTGTGTGTGTGTGTGTGTGTGTGTGTGTGTGTGTGTGTGTGTGTGTGTGTGTGTGTGTGTGTGTGTGTGTGTGTGTGTGTGTGTGTGTGTGTGTGTGTAAAAGCATTTCTTCCGTCCACATGCCATACCGCTGAAGATTAATCACTTTAAAAGAAATCACGGCATACATCATGGACGTAAACTCCCGTTGAGCCGTTCTCTCGCTCGTTTAGCATCAATCTTGTGCGGCGCGGCTTTCGCCACTCAATGTCCACTCTTCGTCCACTTGTAATGTACACCGCCGCGTAAGTACACGTTGTGACACCGTGGTAAGGACAAATAGTAAAAAAAAAAAACTTGAAAGGATCTCGTGAACTTGAGATGTGATTATGATCATTGCCGTCTTCAAACCAATTTCCGCAAATGATTGTATTTACTGGTCAAAAGTACCGATGACCGGTCCAGGCTGTGATTTGCTGTCAAGTGGAGGAATGGCTCATGGCTTCCTACTTGTTATTTGCCATAATCGGTAATCTGTGTTATCATATGAATTTCACGAATTGTGAAGGTCCTTTCATGTAAGGAATAGTGAAAATTACAAAATATTTATCATAGAGTTACATCATATCACAGCACTTGTATGTGTGTGTTTTGTTTTTGTCTGTGTGTATGTGTGTGTTTCTGTTTGTTTGCATGTGTGTGTGTGTTTCTATGTTTATGCGTTTGTATGTGTGTATGTGTATATGTGTGTGTGTTTGTGTGTGTGTGTTTGTGTATGTGTGCTTGTGTGTATGTGTGTATGTACGTGTGTGTGTGTGTGCGCGCGCGTGTAGGTGTGTGTGTATGTGCGTATGTATGTGTGCGTTTGTGTGTGCATGTATCAGTGTAAAAGTCTGTCCTACTTTGGCTAAAAGAAGCAAGTAACATTTACATTTGCGTCAATACAATATCGTAGTATTTGACTTTGATATTTATCAGTAGGATAGTATTTCTGCTCCAAATTTTGCCCCGAGGTATAGCATCGTACGTATGTCTCAAGACCGTCATAAGTCAACTTTGCAGCTTTTGAGTGATTGGTCACCTGCAGCCTTCTGCAAAAGTTAGGCAAAAGAGTTTTAGAGTACATATTTCGTGAGTTTATGGCATGATTATAATAAAAAAACCTGCATATTTAGTAGCTTTATTTTCAGAGTTGGGTAGGGGGTAAGATTAGGAATCTGGATGCTTTAGACTAGAATAGTTTGAGGATGGGGCTTCCAGCATGTGCTACATTAACTAGATCTGTCAAAATACCGAAGTTTAACGTAATTCTCTTAAAGCCCAAGCATAGTTTTGGTCGATCAGACAATTTTTTTGGTCAATCTGTCACAAAATATTCTACTGTCACCCCAGACATCAAAAAACAACACCACACCTAATGAAAATTGCTTATGTGACAAATTATAATGTTTCAATCAAAGAAGAGCATCTAGCGGTATGTACATTACCTATGGAAAATTTTGAGGTCCACCCTCCCCCCTCGAGATTTTACATTTTGAATAATTTCTACAAATATGGGAAAGTTTCAGGGCGAGCAATTTTCAGGGTATTAATAGATCATAATAATATAGGTGTATCTAAAGAACATAATTGCAAAGAATTTCATTTTTTTACCATTTACCAAAAGTAAACTTGGGCTTTAACATCCATGACAATTGACTATGTGATATATATATATTTGTACAAAATCAAATAAACTAATCTTCATCAAACAAAAATCAAAGAGAGACGGCACTATGGGTGTACACATGGGCGTTGGTGGGACAGTTTCCTTACGAATCATTCTCGAGTTATTACAATTCTTAACCATATTGAATTTCGAGTCATCTGTTCTGTCTGTGCCAGACTCTAAGTCTCCAGTCTCCCACTTCCTTGACTCTCTTTAACCTTTCTCGATTCGATAATGGTGCCTCGATATTGCGTTATTTTGATTTGATCGTCTCGTCATTATACGAACATCATGTGTTCCATAAAAACCCGACGATAGTGCAATGAGCTCTATATGAAAGAACCATTGATAGAAAAAATAGCGTAGGAAGTAAACTGCAGTGTCTAAATCGATCGCAAAGCCAAAATGGAACCATTTACTCATGCTATTTCACCTTTGGAACAAGATAATGATGCAAGTATTGTTTATATCATCAGTTGGAAGTTGATTATTATGCTGATGTATATACAGTTATTGTAATTGTGCCGTGATAAGGTAGTAATCTGCAGCAAACATAAATTGGTATAATGCAACAATTTGTAAATTACTAATGTGTACTTTGAACGTTGATCTAATGTCAGTGACCAACTTACCACATGAAAGCAAAATAATACTCGTTGTCAGTTGTTGACGTGTTTCGAGAAATTGGGGACCAAATCCGGATTTTACCATTTTGAAACTCACAACGTTCAAGAAGCGTGTTCCTTGGGGTTGAACAGAACGCTTCCTAGCTACAAATTGTTGGATTGCAGAGATGCAAGGGAAATATGATCCGTGCAGGCCATAAGCAAAGGTATTTTTTTTTTATTTTTTTGGGGTGGTGGATGGGATTCCGATAACGACTCCCCCCCGCTGGCGTAGTCAGGGTCCGCCTTACCCCAACAACCCACCTCCCTATTCTCTATCTTCTATATATATATATATATATATATATATATAATATAAAAAAAAGATGAACTTTTTTCCAAAGCTCCAAATGCAATCGAATAATTTTTTTGATAATTCAAAATTTAGATTAAAAAAGTCCGAAACCGTATAAATAACCTTTAACTCCGAATGAATGACCGATCTACTGAAGATATAAACATACTATAAGGTACATACAAAAGCCTGCTTTATTCCTCAAGAAGGTCGCTTCACCCCCGGAAAGGTCAACATTTCAATTTTGAGCCCTCATAAAATCCTAGTTAGGGGTCTGCCGTGTATAATGTGTCAAACTTGACGCCTTCGTTCGTGCTGTTAGCCCCCCGCCCTTGCCCACGACATAAAATATTTTGAAGAAGTGATAACATTTTGTTATTCTTCGTACACCTACTTGGTTTCTACGCTGTAACAGTGAAACAGGGTCGAATTTTATAACTAATCTATCATGCTCCCTGGCAGAAACAAGCAAATTGAACTGAACAAACGACATTTGAAACTAAGACTATGCCCTTGACGTTGATCCAAGCATCATGTCACAACAGTATTTTAAATTGCCACAGAGAGCGTTTTACTAGCTTAATTTTTGAGACATTCTGCAACACGTCTCAAAAAATTGTACAAGTGGAAAGCACCCTGACAGTTAGAAAATACTGCTGTGACACTTGCTTACGTCAAAATCAATGACAAAGTCTTAGTTTTCAATTGCTATTTGTTCTGTTCAATTTGCTTGTTTTAATCTCGAGATATGTTTCGTTAACAACAAAAGGGTCAATCACAATTGTGCCACTTTTACCGAAGGAGGAACTCATACTATCATTGACTGGAGTAAAAGTGGCACATTATTTTACAATTTCGTTGCTAAACATATCTCAGGATCAGCAAACTAAACAAAATAAACGCCATTTCAACGCTGAGATTTTGCCCTTAATGTTGACGTAACCATCATGTCACAAGGGTATTTTCTAATTGCTAAAGAGGGAGCTTTTCACTTGTGCAATTTTTAAAGACACGATGTAGATTGAAAAAATATGTTGAAAGATATGTCTATCATTCTGTATCGAAGAATCAGTGTATTCCCCTCTTTCCTTGATTTTTATGCGATTATGACGTTAATATCATCGTAGAAACGTCTGCAAAGTGTTTGTTATAAGTACTTTCATTAGTATACTGACTCTCCCCGCTATTAAGTCGTCATCTATGATGTAAGGGGTTTTGAATCACAATTTTGTTTTTAGTGACATATCATTGCCATATAATTTGAAAATAAACAAGTTTGTCAGTGTTTGTAAAAGGTGTAAAAAAGAACGAAATCAAAACACTTGAGATAAAACAAGACAAAACAAAATAATAACCGTACCTTCAACACTACTTGCCCAAATGACAAATTTCATACAGACAACAATATTACTTTTACAAACAGAATGGGCTATTGACAGGATTAAGACGGGCAACTGAAATGACATTCAACTAATTTTGTTTGATTTGATGTGCTAGCTGGAGTGATCGTTCTTCGCAAAGGGTTCGTTGAGAGTGTTTTTTGTATCTAACTTTTTTTTTTACACCAATTTATTGATAACGTCATTGTGCAGCCGTCGGCAGATACGAATTACGAAAGGAAGTATCACGTGACAAGACAGATGCTTCGTTTTGAGAATTAGCAAATCTTGAAAAATGGATGTCTGGGATGAATGTGGAGCCAGCAAATTGGCAACCCAGATCTTTGGGAGCACATTTCAAACATAAATAGGCCATGTATTATAATTCATGTTGTATACGTTAATTCAGGACAATTGCAGCTGCATCATTAATTTAGATTCTAGATCGGAAGCATATCTGGAGAGATAAAGCGGGTTGGGGGAGCAGGAGAGAGATGGAAAGAAAATTAGAACTAGACGTCATCGCTGGTTACCGGTAAGTTGTGTTTTCGTTCTGCAAGACACCTGGGTACGGGCCTGGTGATGATGAATTTGCATGGCGTTACGTTGTGAAACATTAGATGGCTGGTATCTGGAGCATTCTAGACCGGGGCTCTAGATAATTTACAGTTGATCCATGGGTGATGATAATCGTTCATGAAGCCATTCAGTTCATTGCCTCTTTACATCTCTTGTCGGCTCCAGCTGCGCTTGACTTACTAGATAAAAATCACCGGTGTGTAACGTGTTCGGAGATGATGTTTTCACAGCAGTACAGATGCGATATTCTAAATAACTAAAAATAAGAAGAAGGAGAAGAATTAAAACATACGAGCTCCTACAAAAGAGTATGAAACGCGACAGGATGTATCGCTTGGACGTCATTGGAATGCTGATTAAAATGCATTTATTATATGAGGTGAATTTACTTCGGAGAACAAGTCACTTGTGATATTAATAAAGCGGTTACTGGACTTGTTGTAGCGCTCTCTACCCAGGAAAGTAAAGCGATGATGCAGGAACACACGTTCAATAATATTTTCAATCTTTTATAAGGAAACAAGTATGAATTAAACCTTTCTGAACGTAGATATTTTTTTAGATTTTGTGGAAGATCGTTACACAGACGTGCTGAAAGGGAAGAAAAGGATTCTATTCTAGTATTAAACAATGCGGTATTTAATATTTTATGGCAGACATTGAGCGAAGCAAATGCGGGGTCTTCTGAAAATTAATGAGATTATAGACTGATATAACTCGGTACAGAATTTTATAGTACTTAAACGTCAGACACAGCGAACGAAATCGAATTCTCTTCTCTCTACAAAGTTGTCCATTTTAAAGGGAGAAGGCGCCAGCAACTAACAGGCATAAGTTAAGAATAAAAATGACACTGTGAGTATTGTGAGAATTATGGTACATGGTGACAAAAACAGCCTAAATAGGGGGTACTGTGTGATACTCACCCTCATCAAGGACCTATAAATTAGTTAATTTGTGTTTATTTTACGTCTTTGTAAGTTTTACGCTAAGACAAAACTTCCAGAAACAGCTATAGGGGGAGGAACTTATCAATTCAAACAGTGCATACATTACCACGGTGCGGCTAACACCGTCGCGTGGCATGCATGGTCACGCATGGTCAGCTCCCTGCAGTGCACGTGCAATCTGATTGGTTGGCAAGAACTCAAATATTTTCTTAACTTAGCTGGTTAAGTTGCTGGCGCCTTCTCCCTTTAAAAGAACATTACTTAAACATGAAATATCGAAGCGTGTTATTAATTTTCTCCCATTTACTAAAAAGGAACAACAATGGGAATACACACTTATCTCATTCGAAAATCGATAACACGAATCAATCAGTTATTGACATTCCTAACTGATAGTTTGCGGGGGATTCACCGATGCACGCAAACACACACCTGCGACTTGCCAGTGGATATCGATTTTCGATATCAATGGATATTTTGGTGAAAACTATAACTGTATTCACAGGATCGGTAACCCTAGGTCTGCTATTGTTGACTTTTGTCACAATTCGACAGTTAAAGTAGACAATCGGGATGTACATTCCTCTTCAACCGTACTTCTAAAGAGATAGTGGGAGAGCACTACAGTTGTGAATATATAGTGTGTGCATAATGACGAAAAGAGAATAAAACCAAAAATTGGGGAAAGACGGCATCCAGTTGATGATACAAAAAACTTTCGTCACCAGGAATAATCATTACCTGTAGATTTGTAAGCTTTAACCAGCATTGATACTTGAGAAGCTCTCTTTCTGTTTAGGAAAGGGAGTCACATAAACATTTTTTTTCAATCCAATTGATGTGTTCACACAATTTTAAAAAGCGACAATACTCGGGAGCAAAGAAAGGTGGGTGGGTACATGAATCCCTACTAATTTCTTCATCATTGTCGGAAAAATGTCATTAATTTTCATTTCGTTGGTTAGAACATTCTTTGTCCAATAAAATGTTACCAAGATCATTGATTTTGAGTAAGGCGTTTTGATTCTAGGGCCATTTTTTTGGTTTCCCAAATTTGCCAAGTTTTCAACAGCGGCGGTCATCGGAACGCCGAGATATTCTGGCGTCTCAGCTTGCCATACCGGACAAACCGCGATGACAAAGGGCTGGAATGCCCTCGCTTTCATAAGGAAGACGATGCGAGCTATGTCTCCATTGTCATCGCGGTTTGTACGGTATGGCAAGCTGAGACGCCAGAATATCTCGGCGTTCCGATGACCGCCGCTGTTGAGAAATTGGCAAATTTGGGAAATTGCATTGCCTCCAAAAAAATGACCCTAGAATCAAAACGCCTTATTTAAAATCAATAATCTTGGTATCATTTTATTGGAAAAAGAATGTTCTAACTAACGAAATAAAAATTAATGACATTTTGCCGATAATGATGAAGAAATTAGCGATCATACTCGTAGCATTCTTTCTGGGCCACCCTGTATAGCTATACTATACTGGCTTTCTTTCAAAATCCGTTATTTCTGTCTCATCTTACTCAATATCATTTAAAGTGTCCCATAAAATGTGCTTCAGGACTCGACAGCACTAGATCATTATCACAGAGTTAGTCCTTATCTCCAGTTACCTCTACATGTCACGTTCATGCTGAGATATCTGGAATGTGCTCTTTCTAGTTAAGGCATCGGCATTTCTATGGAATGATTGAAATGAGTTGAAACATTTACCAGCATTTGCAATGAGTAGTGTGTATACCTTGGCTGGAGTGAATTACGTTGAATAGACTTACTCGAAGAGAAAAGATTACACTAATCATATATTGAACAAGTATAGGGACCCCAAACAAATTTCTTTGTCGCAGTAATTTCAGACGAACATCTGAGAAGAACATTTCAGTGCGAAATTTTCATAAAGAATCTTCGAATTATTTCATTGAATTCTGTGACCATTTTACCCAATTTGATGACTCCTTCAAATCTTGCTACAATTCCCTTTTATATGTTTGTACCGTTAATAACTGATATACGCAACAAGTTAATCAATAACTGATGTACACAATAGCTTATGGCTGTTGAATTATCTTTACCACACATGTCACGACTACCAGGGTATTTAATTACAATGCATTAAAAAAAAAATGAAGAACGTACCATATTCTTTTTCAAAGATGTAATGTGACGTCATAAGTGGATTTATGAAATACCTAACCAATCAGTTGGCACGTTTAGACGGTAGGGCATTGACCAAATAACGGTCTAGAAAAAAAAACTACGAAGTCTCCAGATTGGTATTGGAAAATAACATAACAAATTGATTAAGATGAAGTTGCTGATGAAAAAATACATTTGTTATTCAATTTTTATTAGCCCAAAATTATTAATAACCGTCATAATTAATTAATTTTCGAAAAAACGCTCTGATGGATTTGGGATAACAAACCCGGTTTAAGGGTTTTGTAATATTTGAATAATCATTACTATCGGATTCGTGAAATACCATTGATGGGACTACGGAAAAAAACACGCAATTTGGCCTTGCCCTATACCGACTAGTTCTTTCGGCAGAAATGTGCAGCCCATTGGATTTTATTTTTTAGCTCTTTATTTTTTATTTTTTATTTTCTTTACTTCTATCGATGTGACATTCATACCATGGATGCGTGGAAATGTTATAATAATGCGAGTATGAATAGAAGGAAAACACCTGCCTCGGTCGTGGCATGAAAGATGAACCCGGGCAATAAACATCAACAATGAAATAGAGAGGTATGGCGTTGTCGCGTGCCGGCATACGGGTGGTCGAGACTCGTTGCACTAACTCATAGCGCAATTGCAAAGGACACGGCCGCCTTGAGACCCGTTCCCACTTACTTGCTTGCTATAGGTGCCTTGTCCGTTCCACACGTTGGCGATCAAGATTTTCCATCTGTTTACATCTATCTGTGGTCATTTGTATTGGTACTAATACCTGTCAGCCCAATGGACTTGTCCCATTCTGCTACTATTCCCCTCAATCTTTCCTGTCAGCATTTTAGTATACCACCTCTTATCATAATATCCCCCCCGGGGGGGGGGGGCATATTAATATTGTGGAGCTTCAGTTTACAAAATTGCCAAACTGTGATATCTGAGGTACATAGCAGGGATTAAATAGACAAATAAACAACATAGAATACAAAAGTTCGGAAAGTTATGCTGCAACTGGCAAGATACGTATGAATGAACGTCACCCATGAATTTCCACTCCGGTGGAGTATAAGCCTATATATATATACACACAGTAAGTCCATGGGAGGAAATGGGCCAGGTAAATCCGGTCAACTTGAGTACCCATAGATTTTCACTGTTTTAAAGCACTCAATAATCATATTGAAATACAATTGTTTCAGGGATTCCTATTTAGACCTTATCAAAGACGCGTAGAGCATGGAGAATTATCTGGCTCGCATTTTTTTTTTAACTGTGGTCATTGTTAGCCTGTGGCATTCAACTTCAACACCATATTTGTCATCACCATATTTGGTGCCTATATTGGGCAACATGCAGCACTGGTGACAAATCTAACACCGAAGTTTTTTGCAGAGTACAAAGTAATCCTAATACATAGAAAATAAATGCTGAAAAATGTGAGCGTGTACACGGGTAGAGAAAATACACATTGATACACAAGCGTATCAGAAACTCCGCTGAAGCACCACGATATTGTTATTTGTGCTGGATAGGGATGAAAGTATGCATTGCACTACATAAAAGCCAAGACCGTTCACTGGCAAAAACAGCAAAGTCGTTTGATGTCTAGATCTTGTCAATTCGTGAGAAGTGAGAACGGGCCCTCTCGCTCATTCAATAAAATTTGTGAAATTTGATTCGCGATTTTCTGTAAGCGACCTTGATTGTGTTTGCGGGCATTACTTAAACATTGACTTTGTATATATTACAATATGCAATTACACGCTTTCTTTCCAGTATAACTCAATACGTTGAACCTTTTACAACTGCCTACTGGCGCTAATGGAAGAAGAAATTGAGATTTTAATGATGTTAAACTAGACGTGCAAGTCGCTCGGAAAGAAAGCATGTCGGCGTATAATTCTACCAGAGATTTATCTTTCATTACACCTTTTCGGAAAGCTAATGTTGCCGGGGCAGTCTGTAGAAATTGTAGAGAGAGAGTCTCCTCAACAAATTAGCATGATTTATTGCATTATTGTAAAAACAGTAGGGGAATGCCATGAGCCGCTTACAGAATTAGAAGCAAGTTTACTTGGGTCTAACACAAAAGCAACATTTTATTTTCTCACATTACCTTACCATTTGCTCTTGTGTAACTATTTGACGTTATAGACGTACAGGTTACCTTGTAATGACAATTCGATTGGATTTTTTTTTTAGTTTCCGTTTAATTGAATTAATGTTTTTGATATTCTCTTTTATCGATGTACAGTTTTCCGAACTCACGCCTAAAATGTGGATGCCACATACAACAAAAGAATGCACATTACCCTCTTCATTCTTGGTGATTATGCAAACAGCATTTAAATGTTTTAGACAAAAAAAAAATCCAGTCACCGTGTACAGCATTACCCTGTCTCTCTAATCAGTTAGAACGAAGGTTAAAGAGGTAGCTAATAATACGGTCCTTTTGATTTATTGTACTTCTGTGACCGAAGCCAAACACAACATGCAAAGGATTCAAGACTAATATCTTTGTTTCAAACATATATGAAAAAAGAAGAGTACCTTACTTTAGAACCCAGGCATATGGGGACGGCGAGACTTTATTAAATGTTAAATCTGAACCACCCTAATGTTATAATTACTGGCCAGAGTAAAAGGTTAAATGACATTAAACATTTCTATAATAAATCACATAGGCAATATACCACTTTCAAACCAATGCACTTTTCCATTTCATTGTCCAAGGTTACTTAAGATAAACTGGATTTAATACATGCCTATGATATCGTATTCTGTGCATGTGCATTTTGTGCAGTGGGCAATTTTGTCTTCTAAATCTACTAAGACCTCAATATTTTTCTATAAATGTCACATTCATTCATTTATATGCTGTGACCTTATTGCTTATCTTGATTTTCCTCCATATTGCGCCACCAGATCTGCTTTATTAACTCAGTAACTCAAAATTGAAAACGGTCACATAACTGTATCTTTATATCTTTTGATGATTAGGTTAGTACAGATTCAAAAATTACAATAACCCGATATGGCAGTGCAGCTCACATTTTTGTTATTGGAAAAAATGGTAGTTTAGAAAACAAGGCTGTCCGATATACCAACGACTTCGGTTGCCTCATTGAACTTACACAATTCCTTCAAGATCGCTCTCAATCTAGTGATATGAGAAAATAGTTTTATGGCGATCTACTGATACTTCCAAATAAAGGGCAAAGAAAATCAGGCTGATAAGATGTTGAGTACGTTTCGTTATAGATATGCGGTAGCGTGAAGAAATGCCGTATTTTATTACACATTGTGCACAGATTTGATCTTGATTTCATCGGGTTGAACGTAAACAACATTCAAACTGACCATTCTCTGCAGATAATATTAGAAGTGCAACAGACAACGGATAAAAAGGGCAAGAAAGTGAAGAATTTAAAGCGGTAGCCGTAATGGTGATCCGTGATGAAGCACTACGTGAACGATGGACATCGTAAGAAATGAAAGAAGTAGACGGTGAGTGAAATACTCCGTCGGTACTCATGATGTTTATGGTAAAGCATCATGTTACAAATTAACCCAATGTGTAATTACGGTGCGCAAGTGGCCAGATAATCATGGGTAGGCTTACATTTTCGCGCGAATACGCACAACCGGTCATCCAAAGCAAACACTGTTCGTCTACCAACACAAACTATGAAGCGAGAGCCACAGATTGGATTGATTCATTGTTTAATATAAGGGTGATTTATCGATATGGCATAGTTGCTGCGTACATACTCGAAACTAATCATCGATAGAAACTCAATCGTACATGAAACCCAGTGACAACTTCATCACCTTGATCAAGCATACTGTGTATCTAGATAAATGCTTCCAAACAATTTCTTAAAGTAGGTGCCACTCACTATCCCATCAAAGCGTTCCGGATTGTGTGTGTTTGTGTTTTTGCCCACATGAACTTTGGGTTGGTAGATGAAACATACATACAGTGTGTCTCAAAAATAATTGTGCAAGTCAAAAGCGCCCTCTTTGGTAATGATAAGAACATTTATGTAACGTCATGCTTACATCACCATCAAGGGTATACTAGTAGTCTTAGCTTTCAAATGCCGTTTGTTCTGTTCAGTTTGCTTGTTTTAATCCTGAGATATGTTTAATGTAACACGAGAAGGTAAAATCACAAATGTGCCACTTTTACTACAGCCAATAATAGCATCAGGCCCTCTTTTCTTAAAAGTGACACAATTGTGATTCCACCGTTTTTTTTTACAAGATATCTCGAGATCAAAACAAGCAAATTGAACAAAACAAACAGCATCTTAAAGCTAAGACGTTGCCCTTGATGTTGACGTAAACATGTGTCCCAGCAATATTTCTTAACTGTCAAAGAGGGCACTTTTCACTTGAACAATTTTTTGAGACGTGTTGCAGCATGTCTCAAAAAAATTCTGCAAGTAAAAAGCGCCGTCCTCGGCAATTAGACAATACACTGGTGACATGATGCTTACATCAACGTCAAGAGCAAAGTCTTAGCTTTCAAATATCATTTGTTTTGTTCAATTTGCTTGTTTTAATCTCGAGATATAATGTAAATGACAGAAGGGTGGAATCACAATTGTGTCAATTTTACAAGGGATTTTAGTAAAAGTGGCACAATTACAATTTTACCCTTTCTTATTTGGATTAACATATCTCTAGATTAAGACGAGCAAATTGAACCAAACTAACGGTATTTGAAAGTTAAGACTTTGTTCTTGATGATGATGTTAACATTATGTCACGAGAGTATTTTCTAATTACCAAAGAGGGCGGTTTTCACTTGCACAATTTTTTTGAGACACACTGTATACCTGGAATATCTATCTATCTATCTATCTATCTATCTATCTATCTATCTATCTATCTAGGCTGATTTATCCTCTGTAGTATGAAGTCCTCTTCGAGCATCTTCCATTTCTTTCTGTCTCTAGCCCCTCGTGACCATGTCATCCCATGTATGCGGTTATCACATCTCTCCATCGTCGCGTTTGTCTGTCTCTTCTCCTTTTTTTTCTGGAGCGAGGATGTCATTCTGTTACCCTCTTTGTCAAACGGTTGTCTGCTATCCTTGCGACATGCCCTGTCCATCTCCATTTCATTTCTTTGATTTTTTTGGTCGATGATATCTTTGATTTAGTTTCTGTTGCGTACGTCAGAATTTTTACACCTGTCTTGTATTGATAAACTTATAATCTTCCTTTCTATGGCTCGCAAGCTGGGTTTCAAGAAATTTTTGTTTTATTTCTTTAGTCATAGACGATGTTTCAGGCACATGAGGCACTTGGTGTAAATAGCGGTCTTCAGGGACCGCTTTCAACCGGGGGGCACCTCAAGACATTGAGTTCCTTATCACAGGTGTGGCGCAGAATAGGTTTGTTTTTGCCAAAATTACTCCATCTGGTTTTGATCCTCATGTAGACTTCTTCCTTTGTATTGTCTTCCATTTTTATCTCATTGCCAAAAATGCCAAGATTCTTGGAACATCACGATTGGATAAATGCCAAAGATTCTGTTGCTTTCGCCACAGCTGCCCGTCATCCTGAAATCTCACTTCGTGAGAAAGAGCGCTCGTTTTCATATAACACAATAAATCAACAGTTTTTTTGTGTGATGATGTGACAGTGACAAGTAAACATCCTCCAACCCTGTAAAACAGCCCCACCCTCACAGGAAACCCCGTGACAATGGGTGCATCATAACACAGTTCAATACTACCCCCCCCCCTATACAGAGTTAGTCCTTATCTCCAGTTACCTCTACATGTCACTTCATGCTGAAGATATCTGGAATGTGCTCTTTCTAGTTAAGGATCCGGCATTTCTATGGAATGATTGAAATGAGTTGAAAATTTACCAGCATTTCAATGAGTAGTGTGTATACCTTGGCTGGAGTGAATTACGTTGAATAGACTTACTCGAAGAGAAAAGATTACACTAATCATATATTGAACAAGTATAGGCGGACCCACAACAATTTTCTTTGTCGCAGTAAATTTCAGACGAACATCTGAGAAGAACATTTCAGTGCAGAATTTTCATAAAGAATCTTCGAATTATTTCATTGAATTCGTGTGACCATTTTACCCAATTTGATGACTCCTTCAAATCTTGCTACAATTCCCTTTTATATGTTTTACCGTTAATAACTGATATAGCAACAAGTTAATCAATAACTGATGTACACAATAGCTTTATGGCTGTTGAATTTATTTTACCACACATGTCACGACTACCAGGGTATTTAATTACAATGCATTAAAAAAAAAATGAAGAACGTACAATATTCTTTTTCAAAGATGTAATGTGACGTCATAAGTGGATTTATGAAATACCTAACAATCAGTTGGCACGTTTAGACGGTAGGGCATTGACCAATAACGGTCTAGAAAAAAAAACTACGAAGTTCTCCAGATTGGTATTGGAAAATAACATAACAATTGATTAAGATGAAGTTGCTGATGAAAATACATTTGTTATTCAATTTTTATTAGCCCAAAATTATTAATAACGTCATAATTAATTAATTTTCGAAAAAACGCTCTGATGATTTGGGATAACAAACCCGTTTAAGGGTTTTGTAATATTTGAATAATCATTACTATCGGATTCGTGAAATACCATTGATGGGACTACAAAAAAATACGCAATTTGGCCTTGCCCTATACCTACGACTAGTTCTTTCGGCAGAAATGTGCAGCCATTGGATTTATTTTTTAGCTCTTTATTTTTTATTTTTTTATTTTCTTTACTTCTATCGATGTGACATTCATACCATGGATGCGTGGAAATGTTATAATAATGCGAGTATGAATAGAAGGAAAACACCTGCCTCGGTCGTGGCATGAAGATGAACCCGGGAATAAACATCAACAATGAAATAGAGAGGTATGGCGTTGTCGCGTGCCGGCATACGGGTGGTCGAGACTCGTTGCACTAACTTCATAGCGCAATTGCAAAGGACACGGCCGCCTTGAGACCCGTTCCCACTTACTTGCTTGCTATAGGTGCCTTGTCCGTTCCACACGTGTGGCGATCAAGATTTTCCATCTGTTTACATCTATCTGTGGTCATTTGTATTGGTACTAATACCTGTCAGCCCAATGGACTTGTCCCATTCTGCTACTATTCCCCTCAAATCTTTCCTGTCAGCATTTTAGTATACCACCTCTTTCATAATATCCCCCGGGGGGGGGGGGCATATTAATATTGTGGAGCTTCAGTTTACAAAATTGCCAAACTGTGATATCTGAGGTACATAGCAGGGATTAAATAGACAAATAAACAACATAGAATAAAAAGTTCGGAAAGTTATGCTGCCAACTGGCAAGATACGTATGAATTGAACGTCACCCATGAATTTCACTCCGGTGGAGTATAAGCCTATATATATAACACACAGTAAGTCCATGGGAGGAAATGGGCCAGGTAAATCCGGTCAACTTGAGTACCACATAGAGTTTCACTGTTTTAAAAGCACTCAATAATCATATTGAAATACAATTGTTTCAGGGATTCCTATTTAGACCTTATCAAAGACGCGTAGAGCATGAGAATTATCTGTCATTTTTTTTTTTTAACTGTGGTCATTGTTAGCCTGTGGCATTCAACTTCAACACCATATTTGTCATCACCATATTTGTGCCTATATTGGGCAACATGCAGCACTGGTGCAATCTAACACCGAAGTTTTTTGCAGAGTAACAAAGTAATACCTAATACATTGAAAATAAATGCTGAAAATGTGCGCGTGTACACGGGTAGAGAAAATACACATTGATACACAAGCGTATCAGAACTCCGCTGAAGCCACACGATATTGTTATTTGTGCTGGATAGGGATGAAAAGTATGCATTGCACTACATAAAAGCCAAGACCGTTCACTGGCAAAACAGCAAAGTCGTTTGATGTCTAGATCTTGTCAATTCGTGAGAAGTGAGAACGGGCCCTCCTCGCTCATTCAATAAAATTTGTGAAATTTGATTCGCGATTTTCTGTAAGCGACCTTGATTGTGTTTGCGGGCATTACTTAAACATTGACTTTGTATATTATTACAATATGCAATTACACGCTTTCTTTCCAGTATAACTCAATACGTTGAACCTTTTACAACTGCCTACTGGCGCTAATGGAAGAAGAAATTGAGATTTTAATGATGTTAAACTAGACGTCAAGTCGCTCGGAAAGAAAGCATGTCGGCGTATAATTCTACCAGAGATTTATCTTTCATTACACCTTTTCGGAAAGCTAATGTTGCCGGGGCGTCTGTAGAATTGTAGAGAGAGAGTCTCCTCAACAAATTAGCATGATTTATTGCATTATTGTAAACAGTAGGGGAATGCCATGAGCCGCTTACAGAATTAGAAGCAAGTTTCTTGGGTCTACCACAAAAGCAACATTTTATTTTCTCACATTACCTTACCATTTGCTCTTGTATAACTTTTGACGTTATAAGACGTAAGGTTACCTGTAATGACAATTCGATTGGATTTTTTTTTTTAGTTTCGTTTAATTGAATTAATGTTTTTGATATTCTCTTTTATCGATGTAATTTTCCGAACTCACGCCTAAAAATGTGGATGCCACATACAACAAAAGAATGCACATTACCCTCTTCATTCTTGGTGATTATATGCAAACAGCATTAAATGTTTTAGACAAAAAAAAATCCAGTCACCGTGTACAGCATTACCCTGTCTCTCTCTAATGCGTTAGAACGAAGGTTAAAGAGGTAGCTATAATACGGTCCTTTTGATTTATTGTACTTCTGCTGACGACGCAAACACAACATGCAAAGGATTTCAAGACTAATATCTTTGTTTCAAACATATATGAAAAAGAAGAGTACCTTACTTTAGAACCCAGGCATATGGGACGGCGAGACTTTATTAAATGTTAATCTGACCCACCCTAATGTTATAATTACTGGCCGAGAGTAAAAGGTTAAATGACATTAAACATTTCTATAATAAATCACATAGGCAATATACCACTTTCAAACCAATGCACTTTTCCATTTCATTGTCCAAGGTTACTTAAGATAAACTGGATTTAATACATGCCTATGATATCGTATTCTGTGCATGTGCATTTTGTGCAGTGGGCAATTTTGTCTTCTAAATCTACTAAGACCTCAATATTTTTCTATAAATGTCACATTCATTCATTTATATGCTGTGACCTTATTGCTTATCTGATTTTCCTCCATATTGCGCCACCAGATCTGCTTTATTAACTCAGTAACTCAAAATTGAAAACGGTCACATAACTGTATCTTTATATCTTTTGATGATTGGTTAGTACAGATTCAAAAATTACAATAACCCGATATGGCAGTGCAGCTCACATTTTTGTTATTGGAAAAAATGGTAGTTTAGAAAACAAGGCTGTCCGATATACCAACGACTTCGGTTGCCTCATTGAACTTACACAATTCTTCAAGATCGTTCTCAATCTAGTGATATGAGAAAATAGTTTTATGGCGATCTACTGATACTTCCAAATAAAAAGGGCAAAGAAAATCAGGCTGATAAGATGTTGAGTACGTTCGTTATAGATATGCGGTAGCGTGAAGAAATGCCGTATTTTATTACACATTGCTGCACAGATTTGATCTTGATTTCATCGGGTTGAACGTAACAACATTCAAACTGACCATTCTCTGCAGATAATATTAGAAGTGCAACAGACAACGGATGAAAAGGGCAAGGAAGTGAAAAATTTAAAGCGGTAGCCGTAATGGTGATCGTGATGAAGCACTACGTGAACGATGGACATCGTAAGAAATGAACAGAAGTAGACGGTGAGTGAAATACTCCGTCGGTACTCATGATGTTTATGGTAAAGCTCATGTTACAAATTAACCGCAATGTGTAATTACGGTGCGCAAGTGGCCAGATAATCATGGGTAGGCTTACATTTTCGCGCGAATACGCACAACCGGTCATCAAAGCAACACTGTTCGTCTACCAACACAAAACTATGAAGCGAGAGCCACAGATTGGATTGATTCATTGTTTAATATAAGGGTGATTTATCGATATGTATAGTTTGCCTGCGTACATACTCGAAACTAATCATCGATAGAAACTCAATCGTACATGAAACCCAGTGACAACTTCATCACTTGATCAAGCATACTGTGTATCTAGATAAATGCTTCCAAACAATTTCTTAAAGTAGGTGCCACTCACTATCCATCAAAGCGTTCCGGATTGGTGTGTTTTGTGTTTTTGCCCACATGAACTTTGGGTGTAGATGAAACATACATACAGTGTGTCTCAAAAATAATTGTGCAAGTCAAAAGCGCCCTCTTTGGTAATGATAAGAACATTTATGTAACGTCATGCTTACATCACCATCAAGGTATAATACTAGTAGTCTTAGCTTTCAAATGCCGTTTGTTTGTTCAGTTTGCTTGTTTTAATCCTGAGATATGTTTAATGTAACACGAGAAGGTAAAATCACAAATGTGCCACTTTTACTACAGCCAATAATAGCATCAGGCCCTCTTTTCTTAAAGTGACACAATTGTGATTCCACCGTTTTTTTTACAAGATATCTCTCAGATAAAACAAGCAAATTGAACAAAACAAACAGCATCTTAAAGCTAAGACGTTGCCCTTGATGTTGACGTAAACATGTGTCCCAGCAATATTTCTTAACTGTCAAAGAGGGCACTTTTCACTTGAACAATTTTTTGAGACGTGTTGCAGCATGTCTCAAAAAAATTCTGCAAGTAAAAGCGCCTCCTCGGCAATTAGACAATACACTGGTGACATGATGCTTACATCAACGTCAAGAGCAAAGTCTTAGCTTTCAAATATCATTTGTTTTGTTCAATTTGCTTGTTTTAATCTCGAGATATAATGTAAATGACAGAAGGGTGGAATCACAATTGTGTCAATTTACAAGGGATTTTAGTAAAAGTGGCACAATTACAATTTTACCCTTTCTTATTTGATTAACATATCTCTAGATTAAGACGAGCAAATTGACCAAACTAACGGTATTTGAAAGTTAAGACTTGTTCTTGAGATGATGTTAACTTATGTCACGAGAGTATTTTCTAATTACCAAAGAGGGCGGTTTTCACTTGCACAATTTTTTTGAGACACACTGTATACCTGGAATATCTATCTATCTATCTATCTATCTATCTATCAGGCCGCTGATTATCCTCTGTAGTATGAAGTCCTCTTCGAGCATCTTCCATTTCTTTCTGTCTCTAGCCCCTCGTGACCATGTCATCCCCATGTATGCGGTTATCACATCTCTCCATCGTCGGTTTGTCTGTCTCTTTCCTTTTTTTCTGGAGCGAGGTGTCATTCTGTTACCTCTTTGTCAAACGGTTGTCTGCTATCCTTGCGACATGCCCTGTCCATCTCCATTTCATTTCTTTGATTTTTTTGGTCGATGATATCTTTTGATTTAGTTTCTGTTGCGTAGTCAGAATTTTTCACCTGTCTTGTATTGATAAACTTATAATCTTCCTTTTATGGCTCGCAAGCTGGGTTTCAAGAAATTTTTGTTTTATTTCTTTAGTCTAGACGATGTTTCAGCACATAGACCATTGTTAAATACCCTTCACCTCAAGAATTGGATTTTCCTTTCACACAGAATAGGTTTGTTTTTGCCAAAATTCTCCATCTGGTTTTGATCCTATGTAGACTTCTTCCTTTGTATTGTCTTCCATTTTTATCTCCATTGCCAAAAATCCAAGATTCTTGGAACATCACGATTGGATAAATGCCAAAGATTCTGTTGCTTTCGCCACAGCTGCCGTCATCCTGAAATCTCACTTCGTGAGAAAGAGCGCTCGTTTTCATAACACAATAAATAACAGTTTAAAGCTAAAC
>JZLH01S0273548.1:69167-80827 GCA_001188425.1 Eucidaris tribuloides
CCCCAGCCCACTTGTCCCCGCGCACAATTGCAGCCACATTTGCACAGGTATTTTCAAAATGTACTTGTTGCAAGTCAAGACTTGCGAGTGTCCCTGCCATGCGCTGTGCATTTTGCTGAACATGTCATTTATCAGACTGGCCTGTCCTGTATTTGTGAAACTCGGTTAGATAAATGTCATTGGTACTGGTCCTGCCACTGTCTTGTGCTGATGTTATGATGGTTACTATGTCCCCGACAACTGCTTTACACATTTTTCTCAAAATCTGGTGAGATCAATGTCGATGCTTGCTGCCAATGAGAGAACAGCTTCCCCCAACACAGAGTCCTGTAAAATTGGATCTTCCAGTCAACTGCTGGATAGCAAACTTTTCCCCATATATGAGGCCTGTGAGCGATTTCCTCTCGAGATTTCTTTGGAAGGCCAAGCTCTGAAATAAGAAAAGGTGAAATTCTGCTTCATGACAAAAATTTATTTATTTCTTATAGAATTGTTATTATGGACAAGTTTATAAAATTTAAAAATCTTAAAAAAAAAAATTATAAACATAATATTTGCTATTATTATAAAAGTAATAAATATTAATTATAAGGGTGTTACATAGCCCCCTGGATCCGAACGGTGACGAGGCGTATCACTGGCGACCCCTTATAAATAATTGTTTCTTTTGGGGCCCTGCCAATATTTATTTAGTTCATCATCGTATTAAAACTCAGTGCCATTATATAGCTCCATGCTTATATGCATTAACACATTGGTTTGAAGGACAACATACTGCAAATACAATCACGTAATGTTAAACACTTTCTGTGACTGCTAATAATCAAATAATTAAAAACCTCGCATATTAGACTTACTAGCTCGAGATTGGGCTCGTGTCCGTTTACTCTTACTGGAGGCTTGGCTGGCGAAAACAGTACTGGATGTAAGAGGCAGTTGCAGTTGTCTACTTCTGAAGATGATTTGCCGGGGAGGGGGGGGGGGAAGACATAAGATAATTTTATTAGCTTTTTGACATGTCAACACGAGCTAGATCTATGCTGAAACTTGTGACATTTTGCGGTACATGTATGTGCTCAGGCAAACAGCTTATGATAGGCTTATTTCAATATAAACTTATTTTAGTTACTTTGGCAATGCATGAATATTTAAAACATCACTGTCACCGGTCATATCACATCAAAATTTAGAATTAGAATCTTGACAATTTACATGTACACATAACACGGTCTAGGTTTATATTTATTTAAATTAACTTTAGTTTTACATATTTCTGCTAACATTCAAGTACTAGACGTTTGATTTGAGGCGTATTGTTATTTTTGTTTACACTTTAGAGATGAAGCATGTTTCAATGTTTATTTTTGTCTTCTATTATCATTTTTAAGATGTTTGCCCTGTGTAAGGTAGCACCATGTATGTCCGGTACTTTAAAAAGTTTTAAGTGGAAATCATTACTTGCTTGAAGAGGAGGGCGTTCTGCATTTTGCGCAGAATTAATTCTCTTTCTCTACAAAGTTGTCCATTTTAAAGGGAGAAGGCGCCGAAGCAACTAACAGGCATAGAGTTAAGAATAAAAATGACACTGTGAGTATTGTGAGAATTATGGTACATGGTGACAAAAACAGCCTAAATAGCGGGGTACTGCTGCTGATACTCATCCTCAATCAAAAAGGACTATAAATTAGTTAATTTTGTGTTTATGTTTACGTCTTTGGTAAGTTTATACGCTAAGACAAAACTTCAGAAACAGCTATAGGGGAGGAACTTATCAATTCAAACAGTGCATCATACATTACCACGGTGCGCTAACACACGTCGCGTGGCATGCATGGTCCACGCTATGGTCAGCTCCCGCAGGGCCACGTGCCAATCTGATTGGTTGGCAAGAACTCAAAATATTTTCTTTAACTTATTGCCTGTAGTTGCTGGCGCCTTCTCTGTTAAAGAACATTACTTAAACATGAAATATCGAGCGTTGTATTAATTTCTCCCATTTACTAAAAAGGAACAAACAATGGGAATACACACTTATCTCATTCGTGAAAATCGCATAACACGAATCCAATCAGTTATTTGACATCCTAACTTGATAGTTTGCGGGCGGGATTTCACCGATTGCACGCCAGAACACACACCTGCGACTTAGCCACTGTGGCATATCGATTTTCGATATCAATGGATTATTTTGGTTGAAAACTATAACTGTATTCACAGGATCGCGTAACCCTAGGTCTGCTATTGTGATCTTTTGTCACAATTCGACAGTTAAAAGTAAGACAATCGGGATGGTACATTCGCTCTTCAACCGTACTTCTAAAGAGATAGTTCGAGAGCACTACAGTTGTGAATATATAGTGTGTGCATAATGACGAAAGAGAATAAAACCAAAAATTGGGGAAAGACGGCATCCAGTTGATGATACAAAAAAACTTTCGTCACCAGGAATAATCATTACCTGTAGATTTGTAAGCTTTAACCAGCATTGATACTTGAGAAGCTCTCTTTCTGTTTAGGAAAGGGAGTCACATAAACATTTTTCATCCAATTGAACGTGTTCACACAATTTTAAAAAGCGACAATACTCGGGCAGCAAAGAAAGGTGGGTGGGTACATGAATCCCTACATTTCTTCATCATTGTCGCGGAAAAATGTCATTAATTTTCATTTCGTTGGTTAAAACATTCTTTGTCCAATAAAAATAGCTACAAGATCATAGTTTTGAGTAAGGCGTTTTGATTTAGGCCATTTTTCGGAGGCAATGCCCAATTTCCCAAATTTGCCAATTTTTCAACAGCGGCCGGTCATCGGAACGCCGAGATATTCTGGCGTCTCAGCTTGCCATACGCGACAAACCGCCGATGACAAAGGGCTGGAATGCCCTCGCTTTCATAAGGAGACGATGCGAGCTATGTCTCCATTGTCATCGCGGTTTGTCCGGTATGGCAAGCTGAGACGCCAGAATATCTCGGCGTTCCGATGACCGCCGCTGTGAAAATTGGCAATTTGGAGAAATTGCATTGTCTCCGAAAAATGGCCCTAGAATCAAAACGCCTTATTTAAAATCAATAATCTTGGTATCATTTTATTGGAAAAGAATGTTCTAACTAACGAAATAAAAATTAATGACATTTTGCCGATAATGATGAAGAAATTAGCGATCATACTCGTAGCATTCTTTCTGGGCCACCCTGCTATAGCTATACTATACTGCTTTCTTTCAAATCCGTTATTTCTTGTCTCATCGTTACTCAATATCATTTAAAGTGTCCATGAAATGTGCTCAGGACTCGACAGCATTAGATCATTATCACAGAGTTAGTCCCTTATCTCCAGTTACCTCTACATGTCACGTTCATGCTGAGATATCTGGAATGTGCTCTTTCTAGTTAAGGATCGGCATTTCTATGGAATGATTGAAATGAGTTGAAATATTTACCAGCATTTCAATGAGTAGTTGTGTAACCTTGGCTGAGTGAATTACGTTGAATAGACTTACTCGAAGAGAAAAGATTACACTAATCATATAATTGAACAAGTATAGGCGACCCCAAACAAATTTCTTTGTCGCATAGTAATTTCAGACGCAACATCTGAGAAGAAACATTTCAGTGCGAAATTTTCATAAAGAATCTTCGAATTATTTCATTGAATTCTGTGACCATTTTACCCAATTTGATGACTCCTTCAAATCTTGCACACAATTCCCTTTTATATGTTTATACCGTTAATACTGATATACGCAACAAGTTAATCAATAACTGATGTACACAATAGCTTATGCTGTTGAATTATCTTTACCACACATGTCACGACTACCAGGGTATTTAATTTACAATGCATTAAAAAAAATGAAGAACGTACACTTACATATTTCTTTTCAAAGATGTAATGTTGTACGTCATTAAGTGGATTTATGAAATACCTAACCAATTCAGTTGGCACGTTTAGACGGTTAGGGCATTGGACCAAATAACGGTCTTAGGAAAAAAAAAAACTCCGAAGTTCTCAGCATTGGTATTGGATAAATAACATAACAAATTGATTAAGATGAAGTTGCTGATGAAAAAATACAATTTGTTATTCAATTTTATTAGCCCAAAATTATTAATAACCGTCATAATAATAATTTTTCGAAAAAACGCTCTGATGATTTGGGATAACATAACCCAGTTTAAGGGTTTTGTAATATTTGAATAATCATTACTATCGGATTCGTGAAATACCATTGATGGACTACTAAAAAAAATACGCAATTTGGCCTTGCCCTATACCGACTAGTTCTTTTCGGCAGAAATGTGCAGCCATTGGATTTTATTTTTTAGCTCTTTATTTTTTATTTTTTTATTTTCTTTACTTCTATCGATGTGACATTCATACCATGGATGCGTGGAAATGTTATAATAATGCGAGCTATGAATAGAAGGAAAACACCATGCCTCGGTCGTGGCATGAAGATGAACCCGGGCAATAAACATCAACAGTGATAATAGAGAGGTATGGCGTTGTCGCGTGCCGGCATACGGGTGGTCGAGACTCGTTGCACTAACTTCATAGCGCAATTGCAAAGGACACGGCCGCCTTGAGACCCGTTCCCACTTACTTGCTTGCTATACGTGCCTTGTCCGTTCCACACGTTGGCGATCAAGATTTTCCATCTGTTTACATCTATCTGTGGTCATTTTGTATTGGTACTAATACCTGTCAGCCCAATGGACTTGTCCCATTCTGCTACTATTCCCCTCAATCTTTCCTGTCAGCATTTTAGTATACCACCTCTTATCATAATATCCCCCCCGGGGGGGGGGCGGGGCATATATAATATTGTGGAGCTTCAGTTTACAAAATGCCAAACTGTGATATCTGAGCGTACATAGCAGGATTAAATAGACAAATAAACAAACATAGAATACAAAGTTCGGAAAGTTATGCTGCAACTGGCAAGATACGTATTGAATGAACGTCACCCATGAATTTCACTCCGGTGGAGTATAAGCTATATTATATACACACAGTAAGTCCATGGGAGGAAATGGGCCAGGTAAATCCGGTCAACTTGAGTACCATAGAGTTTCACTGTTTTTAAAGCACTCAATAATCATATTGAAATACAATTGTTTCAGGGATTCCTATTTAGACCTTATCAAAGACGCGTAGAGCATGCGAGAATTATCTGGCTCGCATTTTTTTTTTAACTGTGGTCATTGTTAGCTTGTGGCATTCAACTTCAACACCATATTTGTCATCACCATATTTGTGCCTATAATTGGGCAACATGCAGCATGGTGACAAATCTAACACCGAAGTTTTTTGCCAGAGTACAAAGTAATCCTAATACATTAGAAAATAAATGCTGAAAAATGTGAGCGTGTACACGCGGTAGAGAAAATACACATTGAACTCAAGACGTATCAGAAACTGCCGCTGAAGCACCACGATATGTTATTTGTGCTGGATAGGGATGAAAGTATGCATTGCACTACATAAAAGCCAAGACCGTTCACTGGCAAAACAGCCAAAGTCGTTTGATGTCTAGATCTTGTCAATTCGTGAGAAGTGAGAACGCGGCCCTCTCGCTCATTCAATAAAATTTGTGAAATTTGATTCGCGATTTTCTGTAAGCGACCTTGATTGTGTTTGCGGGCATTACTTAAACATTGACTTTGTATATATTACAATATGCAATTACACTGCTTTCTTTCCAGTATAACTCAATACGTTGAACCTTTTACAACTGCCTACTGGCGCTAATGGAAGAAGAAATTGAGATTTTTAATGATTGTAAACTAGACGTGCAAGTCGCTCGGAAGAAAGCATGTCGGCGTATAATTCTACCAGAGATTTATCTTTCATTACACTTTTCGGAAAGCTAATGTTGCCGGGGCATCTGTAGAATTGTAGAGAGAGAGTCTCCTCAACAAAAATTAGCATGATTTATTGCATTATTTGTAAAAACAGTAGGGGAATGCCATGAGCCGCTTACAGAAAATTAGAAGCAAAGTTTACTTTGGGTCTAACACAAAAGCACATTTTATTTTCCACATTACCTTACCATTTGCTCTTTGTATAACTATTTGACGTTATAGACTACAGGTTACCTTGTAATGACAATTCGATTGGATTTTTTTTTTTAGTTTCCGTTTAAATTGAATTAATGTTTTTGATATTCTCTTTTATCGATGTACATTTTCCGAACTCACGCCTAAAATGTGGATGCCACATACAACAAAAGAATGACATTACCCTCTTCATTCTTGGTGATTATGCAAACAGCCATTTAAATGTTTTAGACAAAAAAAAAAAATCCAGTCACCGTGTACAGCATTACCCTGTCTCTCTAATCAGTTAGAACGAAGGCTTAAAGAGGTAGCTATAATACGGTCCTTTTGATTATTGTACTTCTGTGACCGAAGCCAAACACAACATGCAAAGGATTCAAGACTAATATCTTTGTTTCAAACATATATAAAAAAGAAGACTACCTTACTTTAGAACCCAGGCATATGGGACGGCGAGACTTTATTAAATGTTAAATCTAACCACCCTAATGTTGATAATTTACTGGCCAGAGTAAAAGGTTAAATGACATTAAACATTTCTATAATAAATCACATAAGGCATATACACTTTCAAACCAATGCACTTTTCCATTTCATTGTCCAAGGTTACTAAGATAAACTGCGATTTAATACATGCCTATGATATCGTATCTGGTGCATGTGCATTTTGTGCAGTGGGCAATTTTGTCTTCTAAATCTACTAAGACCTCAATTTTTTTCTATAAATGCACATTCATTCATTTATATGCTGTGACCTTATTGCTTATCTGATTTTCCTCCATATTGCGCCACCAGATTCTGCTTTATTAACTCAGTAACTCAAAATTGAAAACGGTCACATAACTGTATCTTTATATCTTTTGATGATTGGGTTAGTAGCAGATTCAAAAATTACAATAACCCGATATGGCACGTGCAGCTCACATATTTGTTATTGGAAAAAATGGTAGTTTAGAAAACAAGGCTGTCCGATATACCAACGACTTCGGTTGCCTCATTGAACTTCACAATTCCTTCAAGATCGCTCTCAATCTAGTGATATGAGAAAATAGTTTTATGGCCGATCTATCTGATACTTCCAAAATAATAAAGGGCAAAAGAAAATCAGGCTGATAAGATGTTGAGTACGTTTCGTTATAGATACTGCTGTACGTGAAGAAATGCCGTATTTTATTACACATTGCTGCCACAGATTTGATCTTGATTTCATCGGGTTGAACGTAACCAACATTCAAACTGACCATTCTCTGCAGATAATATTAGAGTGCAACAGACAACAGATGAAAAGGGCAAGGAAGTGAAAAATTTAAAGCGGTAGCCGTATGGTGATCCGTGATGAAGCACTACAGTGAACGATGGACATCGTAAGAAATGAAAGAAGTAGACGTAGTGAAATACTCCGTCGGTACTCATGATGTTATGTGTAAAGCGTCATGTTACAAATTAACCGCCAATGTGTAATTACGGTGCGCAAGTGGCCAGATAATCATGGCGTAGGCTTACATTTTCGCGGCGAATACGCACAACGCGTGTCATCCAAGCAAACACTGTTCGTCTACCAACACAAAACTATGAAGCGAGAGCCACAGATTGGATTGATTCATTGTTTAAGTATAAGGGTGATTTATCGATATGCATAGTTGCCTGCGTACATACTCGAAACTAATCATCGATAGAAACTCAATCGTACATGAAACCAGCTGACAACTTCATCATCTGATCAAGCATACTGTGTATCTAGATAAATGCTTCCAAACAATTTCTTAAAGTAGGTGCCACTCACTATCCCCATCAAAGCGTTCCGGATTGTGTGTGTTTGTGTTTTTGCCACATAACTTTGGGTTGGTAGATGAAACATACATACAGTGTGTCTCAAAAATAATTGTGCAAGTCAAAAGCGCCCTCTTGTAATGATAAGAACATTTATGTAACGTCATGCTTACATCACCATCAAGGTAATACTAGTAGTCTTAGCTTTCAAATGCCGTTTGTTCTGTTCAGTTTGCTGTTTTAATCCTGAGATATGTTTAATGTAACACGAGAAGGTAAAATCACAAATGTGCCACTTTTACTACAGCCAAAATAGCATCAGGCCCCTTTTTCTTAAAAGTGACACAATTGTGATTCCACCGTTTTTTTTTACAAGATATCTCTCGAGATCAAAACAAGCAAATTGAACAAAACAAAACGCATCTTAAAGCTGAATACGTTGCCCTTGATGTTGACGTAAACATGTGTCCCAGCAATATTTCTTAACTGTCAAAGAGGGCACTTTTCACTTGAACAATTTTTTGAGACGTGTTGCCAGATGTCTCAAAAAAATTCTGCAAGTAAAAAGCGCCGTCTCGGCAATTAGACAATACACTGGTGACATGATGCTTACATCAAACGTCAAGAGCAAAGTCTTAGCTTTCAAATATCATTTGTTTTGTTCAATTTGCTTGTTTTAATCTCGAGATATAATGTATAATGACAGAAGCGGTGGAATCACAATTGTGTCAATTTTACAACGGATTTTAGTAAAAGTGGCACAATTACAATTTTACCCTCTTTATTGATTAACATATCTCTAGATTAAGACGAGCAAATTGAACCAAACTAACGGTATTTGAAAGTTAAGACTTTGTCTTGATGATGATGTTAACATATATGTACCGAGAGTATTTTCTAATTACCAAAGAGGGCGGTTTTCACTTGCACAATTTTTTTGAGACACACTGTATACCTGGAATATCTATCTATCTATCTATCTATCTATCTATCTATCTATTCTATCTATCTAGGCTGATTTATCCTCTGTAGTATGAAGTCCTCTTCGAGCATACTATCCATTTCTTTCTGTTCTCTAGCCCCTCGTGACCATGTCATCCCATGTATGCGGTTATCACATCTCTCCATCGTCGCGTTTGTCTGTCTCTTCGTCCTTTTTTTCTGGAGGAGGATGTCATTCTGCTTACCCTCTTTGTCAAACGGTTTGTCTGCATTCCTTGCGACATGCCCTGTCCATCTCCATTTCATTTCTTTGATTTTTTTGGTCGATGATATCTTTGATTTAGTTTCTGTTGCGTACGTCAGAATTTTTACACCTGTCTTGTATTGATAAACTTATAATCTTCCTTTCTATGGCTCGCAAGCTGGGTTTCAAGAAATTTTTGTTTTATTTCTTTAGTCATAGACTCGATGTTTCAGCACATTAGGCACATGGTTAAATACCCTTCACCTCAAGCATTGGATTTTCCTTATCACACAGAATAGGTTTGTTTTTGCCAAAATTACTCCATCTGGTTTTTGATCCTATTGTAGACTTCTTCCTTTGTATTGTCTTCCTTTTTATCTCATTGCCCAAAATGCCAAGATTCTTGGAACATCACGATTGGATAAATGCCAGATTCTGTTGCTTTCGCCACAGCTAGCCCGTCATCCTGAAATCTCACTTCGTGAGAAAGAGCGCTCGTTTTCATATAACACAATAAATCAACAGTTTTTTTGTTGATGATGTGACAGTGACAAAGTAAAACATCCTCCAACCCTGTAAAACAGCCCACCTCACAGGAAACCCCGTGACAATGGTGCATCATAACACAGTTCAATACTACGCCCCCCCAAAAAAAATACAAGACAGCAGACCATTCTCGCTAACATTTCATTTATACTTATCGCGTAAGTAAAGCACGTTTCTTCTGTCGGTCACCATCACAATTACATTGATAGAATAGTTCTGTGCTTGTCACACCTTCCCCTACTTTAAAACCGTGTATACCCATGGAGATAGATAGAATCTCCATGGTATATCTCCGATGGATGCAAAATGAAGTAATAACACGTTTCCTTGTGTCGGTCACTAACACGCGGACGTTGCATACACTAATTTGTGTCCATTCTTCACCTTTCGCCTACTTTTAAAGCTGGTATTACTTTGATGGATGTATGATTTCATATTGCAGTGATGGTAATGAGGAAATTAGATTCAAACCTGATGACCGGAACAAGACCGAGAGCTGGTGGTATCATAATCGAAGAGAGGACTAATTAGGACGGACACTAAGCAGTGGATAAGACATGGCAAACACTGCACTGGTCAGAGTGTATAAGAAGTCGAGAGAAGATTTGGAGGGTAAAGATAAAAGCGTCACAACGGTGTGATGTGTGACATTTCATTCAGCAGATATTTTGGCGCCTCAAGGTAAAAGCATCTAACCCCAGATAAGAGGTCAAACAGACGGACAGACCAAATTGTCTTGAAGACAACGTTATTGAGTTGTAAGATGAAGCAACCAACTAGCCCAGCAACCAAACCAACCAACCAAACCAACCAACCCACCCACCACGCACCACCCACCCACCCACCAACCCACCAACCAACCCACCAACCAACCAAGTAACCAACCAAACAACCAGACCAACCAACCAATCAACCAAGCCAACCAATCAACCCACCCACCACCACCACCCACCCACCCACCAACCCACCAACCAACCAAGTAACCAACAAACAACAGCCAACCAACCAACCAATCAACCAACCAACAATCAACCCACCCACCCACCAACCAACCACCCACCAACCAACCCACCCACCCCCACCAACCCACAACCAACCAAGTAACCAACCAAACAACCAGCCAACCAACAACCAACCAACCCACAACCCACCCACCACCAAACCCACCCACCCACCACACCACCCACCCAACCACCCACCCACCCACCCACCACCCACCCACCCAACCAAAACCAACCAACCAACCAACCAACCGACCAACCAACCAACCGACCAACCAACCAACCAAACAACCAGCCAACCAACCAACCAACCAATCAACCAACCAACCAACCAACCAACCAACCAAACCGACCAACCAACCTACAACCTACCTACCTACCAACCAACCAACCAACCAACCAACCAACCAACCAAACTACCTACCAACCAACCAACACAACCAACCAACCAAACAACAAACCACACCAACCAACAACTAACCACCAACCACTAACCAACCAAACAACCAAACCAACCAACCAACCAACCAACCAACCAACCAACCAACCAACCAACCAACCAACCAATAAACCAGTTAATCACCTATTCATTTTTGTGATATATCGAGAATCGTATTTTTTTTTTCCGGAGGCCGTATCTCTTTCGATAGGCAACATTGGTGAGTATAGAGGTGAGGGGCCAGTCCGATTTAATTTCAACATAATAATTGATCAACTAAACAACAAAACATTAGGTTAAATTTGGCTTCTCAACCAGGACTGATAGATTGGGTAAAGTAAATCTTTTTTTTAGACAAAGTCATAACGGGGAGTTAGAAAATTGAAAAAGGAATTGGTAACGTTTAATTCGATGTTGTATGAACGTGATATTTAATAAATGGTATAAATACCCCCAGTGAAAGTCGGAGCATTTGCTATCTTTCAGTCGATGTCAAGATTTGACGAACATGTTACAAAGAAAGTAAAGGATCGCAAGGTTGCACAAACCGTATATTTCAAGTTCAATATCAGTAAAAGCTTTGGGAAAGTGTGTGTTATGTTGCAGATTCAACAAAAAAGAAAGAAAACAAACTTAGCTTCTTTATTGTTTTCTAGATT
>JZLH01S0273548.1:80852-97882 GCA_001188425.1 Eucidaris tribuloides
CCCCAGCCCACTTGTCCCCGCGCACAATTGCAGCCACATTTGCACAGGTATTTTCAAAATGTACTTGTTGCAAGTCAAGACTTGCGAGTGTCCCTGCCATGCGCTGTGCATTTTGCTGAACATGTCATTTATCAGACTGGCCTGTCCTGTATTTGTGAAACTCGGTTAGATAAATGTCATTGGTACTGGTCCTGCCACTGTCTTGTGCTGATGTTATGATGGTTACTATGTCCCCGACAACTGCTTTACACATTTTTCTCAAAATCTGGTGAGATCAATGTCGATGCTTGCTGCCAATGAGAGAACAGCTTCCCCCAACACAGAGTCCTGTAAAATTGGATCTTCCAGTCAACTGCTGGATAGCAAACTTTTCCCCATATATGAGGCCTGTGAGCGATTTCCTCTCGAGATTTCTTTGGAAGGCCAAGCTCTGAAATAAGAAAAGGTGAAATTCTGCTTCATGACAAAAATTTATTTATTTCTTATAGAATTGTTATTATGGACAAGTTTATAAAATTTAAAAATCTTAAAAAAAAAAATTATAAACATAATATTTGCTATTATTATAAAAGTAATAAATATTAATTATAAGGGTGTTACATAGCCCCCTGGATCCGAACGGTGACGAGGCGTATCACTGGCGACCCCTTATAAATAATTGTTTCTTTTGGGGCCCTGCCAATATTTATTTAGTTCATCATCGTATTAAAACTCAGTGCCATTATATAGCTCCATGCTTATATGCATTAACACATTGGTTTGAAGGACAACATACTGCAAATACAATCACGTAATGTTAAACACTTTCTGTGACTGCTAATAATCAAATAATTAAAAACCTCGCATATTAGACTTACTAGCTCGAGATTGGGCTCGTGTCCGTTTACTCTTACTGGAGGCTTGGCTGGCGAAAACAGTACTGGATGTAAGAGGCAGTTGCAGTTGTCTACTTCTGAAGATGATTTGCCGGGGAGGGGGGGGGGGAAGACATAAGATAATTTTATTAGCTTTTTGACATGTCAACACGAGCTAGATCTATGCTGAAACTTGTGACATTTTGCGGTACATGTATGTGCTCAGGCAAACAGCTTATGATAGGCTTATTTCAATATAAACTTATTTTAGTTACTTTGGCAATGCATGAATATTTAAAACATCACTGTCACCGGTCATATCACATCAAAATTTAGAATTAGAATCTTGACAATTTACATGTACACATAACACGGTCTAGGTTTATATTTATTTAAATTAACTTTAGTTTTACATATTTCTGCTAACATTCAAGTACTAGACGTTTGATTTGAGGCGTATTGTTATTTTTGTTTACACTTTAGAGATGAAGCATGTTTCAATGTTTATTTTTGTCTTCTATTATCATTTTTAAGATGTTTGCCCTGTGTAAGGTAGCACCATGTATGTCCGGTACTTTAAAAAGTTTTAAGTGGAAATCATTACTTGCTTGAAGAGGAGGGCGTTCTGCATTTTGCGCAGAATTAATTCTCTTTCTCTACAAAGTTGTCCATTTTAAAGGGAGAAGGCGCCGAAGCAACTAACAGGCATAGAGTTAAGAATAAAAATGACACTGTGAGTATTGTGAGAATTATGGTACATGGTGACAAAAACAGCCTAAATAGCGGGGTACTGCTGCTGATACTCATCCTCAATCAAAAAGGACTATAAATTAGTTAATTTTGTGTTTATGTTTACGTCTTTGGTAAGTTTATACGCTAAGACAAAACTTCAGAAACAGCTATAGGGGAGGAACTTATCAATTCAAACAGTGCATCATACATTACCACGGTGCGCTAACACACGTCGCGTGGCATGCATGGTCCACGCTATGGTCAGCTCCCGCAGGGCCACGTGCCAATCTGATTGGTTGGCAAGAACTCAAAATATTTTCTTTAACTTATTGCCTGTAGTTGCTGGCGCCTTCTCTGTTAAAGAACATTACTTAAACATGAAATATCGAGCGTTGTATTAATTTCTCCCATTTACTAAAAAGGAACAAACAATGGGAATACACACTTATCTCATTCGTGAAAATCGCATAACACGAATCCAATCAGTTATTTGACATCCTAACTTGATAGTTTGCGGGCGGGATTTCACCGATTGCACGCCAGAACACACACCTGCGACTTAGCCACTGTGGCATATCGATTTTCGATATCAATGGATTATTTTGGTTGAAAACTATAACTGTATTCACAGGATCGCGTAACCCTAGGTCTGCTATTGTGATCTTTTGTCACAATTCGACAGTTAAAAGTAAGACAATCGGGATGGTACATTCGCTCTTCAACCGTACTTCTAAAGAGATAGTTCGAGAGCACTACAGTTGTGAATATATAGTGTGTGCATAATGACGAAAGAGAATAAAACCAAAAATTGGGGAAAGACGGCATCCAGTTGATGATACAAAAAAACTTTCGTCACCAGGAATAATCATTACCTGTAGATTTGTAAGCTTTAACCAGCATTGATACTTGAGAAGCTCTCTTTCTGTTTAGGAAAGGGAGTCACATAAACATTTTTCATCCAATTGAACGTGTTCACACAATTTTAAAAAGCGACAATACTCGGGCAGCAAAGAAAGGTGGGTGGGTACATGAATCCCTACATTTCTTCATCATTGTCGCGGAAAAATGTCATTAATTTTCATTTCGTTGGTTAAAAACATTCTTTGTCCAATAAAAATAGCTACAAGATCATATTTTTGAGTAAGGCGTTTTGATTTAGGCCATTTTTCGGAGGCAATGCCCAATTTCCCAAATTTGCCAATTTTTCAACAGCGGCCGGTCATCGGAACGCCGAGATATTCTGGCGTCTCAGCTTGCCATACGCGACAAACCGCCGATGACAAAGGGCTGGAATGCCCTCGCTTTCATAAGGAGACGATGCGAGCTATGTCTCCATTGTCATCGCGGTTTGTCCGGTATGGCAAGCTGAGACGCCAGAATATCTCGGCGTTCCGATGACCGCCGCTGTGAAAATTGGCAATTTGGAGAAATTGCATTGTCTCCGAAAAATGGCCCTAGAATCAAAACGCCTTATTTAAAATCAATAATCTTGGTATCATTTTATTGGAAAAGAATGTTCTAACTAACGAAATAAAAATTAATGACATTTTGCCGATAATGATGAAGAAATTAGCGATCATACTCGTAGCATTCTTTCTGGGCCACCCTGCTATAGCTATACTATACTGCTTTCTTTCAAATCCGTTATTTCTTGTCTCATCGTTACTCAATATCATTTAAAGTGTCCATGAAATGTGCTCAGGACTCGACAGCATTAGATCATTATCACAGAGTTAGTCCCTTATCTCCAGTTACCTCTACATGTCACGTTCATGCTGAGATATCTGGAATGTGCTCTTTCTAGTTAAGGATCGGCATTTCTATGGAATGATTGAAATGAGTTGAAATATTTACCAGCATTTCAATGAGTAGTTGTGTAACCTTGGCTGAGTGAATTACGTTGAATAGACTTACTCGAAGAGAAAAGATTACACTAATCATATAGATTGAACAAGTATAGGCGACCCCAAACAAATTTCTTTGTCGCATAGTAATTTCAGACGCAACATCTGAGAAGAAACATTTCAGTGCGACAATTTTCATAAAGAATCTTCGAATTATTTCATTGAATTCTGTGACCATTTTACCCAATTTGATGACTCCTTCAAATCTTGCACACAATTCCCTTTTATATGTTTATACCGTTAATACTGATATACGCAACAAGTTAATCAATAACTGATGTACACAATAGCTTATGCTGTTGAATTATCTTTACCACACATGTCACGACTACCAGGGTATTTAATTTACAATGCATTAAAAAAAATGAAGAACGTACACTTACATATTTCTTTTCAAAGATGCTAATGTTGTACGTCATTAAGTGGATTTATGAAATACCTAACCAATTCAGTTGGCACGTTTAGACGGTTAGGGCATTGGACCAAATAACGGTCTTAGGAAAAAAAAAAACTCCGAAGTGTCTCAGCATTGGTATTGGATAAATAACATAACAAATTGATTAAGATGAAGTTGCTGATGAAAAAATACAATTTGTTATTCAATTTTATTAGCCCAAAATTATTAATAACCGTCATAATAATAATTTTTCGAAAAAACGCTCTGATGATTTGGGATAACATAACCCAGTTTAAGGGTTTTGTAATATTTGAATAATCATTACTATCGGATTCGTGAAATACCATTGATGGACTACTAAAAAAAATACGCAATTTGGCCTTGCCCTATACCGACTAGTTCTTTTCGGCAGAAATGTGCAGCCATTGGATTTTATTTTTTAGCTCTTTATTTTTTATTTTTTTATTTTCTTTACTTCTATCGATGTGACATTCATACCATGGATGCGTGGAAATGTTATAATAATGCGAGCTATGAATAGAAGGAAAACACCATGCCTCGGTCGTGGCATGAAGATGAACCCGGGCATAAACATCAACAGTGATAATAGAGAGGTATGGCGTTGTCGCGTGCCGGCATACGGGTGGTCGAGACTCGTTGCACTAACTTCATAGCGCAATTGCAAAGGACACGGCCGCCTTGAGACCCGTTCCCACTTACTTGCTTGCTATACGTGCCTTGTCCGTTCCACACGTTGGCGATCAAGATTTTCCATCTGTTTACATCTATCTGTGGTCATTTTGTATTGGTACTAATACCTGTCAGCCCAATGGACTTGTCCCATTCTGCTACTATTCCCCTCAATCTTTCCTGTCAGCATTTTAGTATACCACCTCTTATCATAATATCCCCCCCGGGGGGGGGGCGGGGCATATATAATATTGTGGAGCTTCAGTTTACAAAATGCCAAACTGTGATATCTGAGCGTACATAGCAGGATTAAATAGACAAATAAACAAACATAGAATACAAAGTTCGGAAAGTTATGCTGCAACTGGCAAGATACGTATTGAATGAACGTCACCCATGAATTTCACTCCGGTGGAGTATAAGCTATATTATATACACACAGTAAGTCCATGGGAGGAAATGGGCCAGGTAAATCCGGTCAACTTGAGTACCATAGAGTTTCACTGTTTTTAAAGCACTCAATAATCATATTGAAATACAATTGTTTCAGGGATTCCTATTTAGACCTTATCAAAGACGCGTAGAGCATGCGAGAATTATCTGGCTCGCATTTTTTTTTTAACTGTGGTCATTGTTAGCTTGTGGCATTCAACTTCAACACCATATTTGTCATCACCATATTTGTGCCTATAATTGGGCAACATGCAGCATGGTGACAAATCTAACACCGAAGTTTTTTGCCAGAGTACAAAGTAATCCTAATACATTAGAAAATAAATGCTGAAAAATGTGAGCGTGTACACGCGGTAGAGAAAATACACATTGAACTCAAGACGTATCAGAAACTGCCGCTGAAGCACCACGATATGTTATTTGTGCTGGATAGGGATGAAAGTATGCATTGCACTACATAAAAGCCAAGACCGTTCACTGGCAAAACAGCCAAAGTCGTTTGATGTCTAGACTCTTGTCAATTCGTGAGAAGTGAGAACGCGGCCCTCTCGCTCATTCAATAAAATTTGTGAAATTTGATTCGCGATTTTCTGTAAGCGACCTTGATTGTGTTTGCGGGCATTACTTAAACATTGACTTTGTATATATTACAATATGCAATTACACTGCTTTCTTTCCAGTATAACTCAATACGTTGAACCTTTTACAACTGCCTACTGGCGCTAATGGAAGAAGAAATTGAGATTTTTAATGATTGTAAACTAGACGTGCAAGTCGCTCGGAAGAAAGCATGTCGGCGTATAATTCTACCAGAGATTTATCTTTCATTACACTTTTCGGAAAGCTAATGTTGCCGGGGCATCTGTAGAATTGTAGAGAGAGAGTCTCCTCAACAAAAATTAGCATGATTTATTGCATTATTTGTAAAAACAGTAGGGGAATGCCATGAGCCGCTTACAGAAAATTAGAAGCAAAGTTTACTTTGGGTCTAACACAAAAGCACATTTTATTTTCCACATTACCTTACCATTTGCTCTTTGTGTAACTATTTGACGTTATAGACTACAGGTTACCTTGTAATGACAATTCGATTGGATTTTTTTTTTTAGTTTCTCGTTTAAATTGAATTAATGTTTTTGATATTCTCTTTTATCGATGTACATTTTCCGAACTCACGCCTAAAATGTGGATGCCACATACAACAAAAGAATGACATTACCCTCTTCATTCTTGGTGATTATGCAAACAGCCATTTAAATGTTTTAGACAAAAAAAAAAAATCCAGTCACCGTGTACAGCATTACCCTGTCTCTCTACATCAGTTAGAACGAAGGCTTAAAGAGGTAGCTATAATACGGTCCTTTTGATTTATTGTACTTCTGTGACCGAAGCAAACACAACATGCAAAGGATTTCAAGACTAATATCTTTGTTTCAAACATATATGAAAAAGAAGACTACCTTACTTTAGAACCCAGGCATATGGGACGGCGAGACTTTATTAAATGTTAAATCTAACCACCCTAATGTTGATAATTTACTGGCCAGAGTAAAAGGTTAAATGACATTAAACATTTCTATAATAAATCACATAAGGCATATACACTTTCAAACCAATGCACTTTTCCATTTCATTGTCCAAGGTTACTAAGATAAACTGCGATTTAATACATGCCTATGATATCGTATCTGGTGCATGTGCATTTTGTGCAGTGGGCAATTTTGTCTTCTAAATCTACTAAGACCTCAATTTTTTTCTATAAATGCACATTCATTCATTTATATGCTGTGACCTTATTGCTTATCTGATTTTCCTCCATATTGCGCCACCAGATTCTGCTTTATTAACTCAGTAACTCAAAATTGAAAACGGTCACATAACTGTATCTTTATATCTTTTGATGATTGGGTTAGTAGCAGATTCAAAAATTACAATAACCCGATATGGCACGTGCAGCTCACATATTTGTTATTGGAAAAAATGGTAGTTTAGAAAACAAGGCTGTCCGATATACCAACGACTTCGGTTGCCTCATTGAACTTCACAATTCCTTCAAGATCGCTCTCAATCTAGTGATATGAGAAAATAGTTTTATGGCCGATCTATCTGATACTTCCAAAATAATAAAGGGCAAAAGAAAATCAGGCTGATAAGATGTTGAGTACGTTTCGTTATAGATACTGCTGTACGTGAAGAAATGCCGTATTTTATTACACATTGCTGCCACAGATTTGATCTTGATTTCATCGGGTTGAACGTAACCAACATTCAAACTGACCATTCTCTGCAGATAATATTAGAGTGCAACAGACAACAGATGAAAAGGGCAAGGAAGTGAAAAATTTAAAGCGGTAGCCGTATGGTGATCCGTGATGAAGCACTACAGTGAACGATGGACATCGTAAGAAATGAAAGAAGTAGACGTGAGTGAAATACTCCGTCGGTACTCATGATGTTATTGTAAAGCGTCATGTTACAAATTAACCGCCAATGTGTAATTACGGTGCGCAAGTGGCCAGATAATCATGGCGTAGGCTTACATTTTCGCGGCGAATACGCACAACGCGTTCATCCAAGCAAACACTGTTCGTCTACCAACACAAAACTATGAAGCGAGAGCCACAGATTGGATTGATTCATTGTTTAAGTATAAGGGTGATTTATCGATATGCATAGTTGCCTGCGTACATACTCGAAACTAATCATCGATAGAAACTCAATCGTACATGAAACCAGCTGACAACTTCATCATCTGATCAAGCATACTGTGTATCTAGATAAATGCTTCCAAACAATTTCTTAAAGTAGGTGCCACTCACTATCCCCATCAAAGCGTTCCGGATTGTGTGTGTTTGTGTTTTTGCCACATAACTTTGGGTTGGTAGATGAAACATACATACAGTGTGTCTCAAAAATAATTGTGCAAGTCAAAAGCGCCCTCTTGTAATGATAAGAACATTTATGTAACGTCATGCTTACATCACCATCAAGGTAATACTAGTAGTCTTAGCTTTCAAATGCCGTTTGTTCTGTTCAGTTTGCTGTTTTAATCCTGAGATATGTTTAATGTAACACGAGAAGGTAAAATCACAAATGTGCCACTTTTACTACAGCCAAAATAGCATCAGGCCCCTTTTTCTTAAAAGTGACACAATTGTGATTCCACCGTTTTTTTTTACAAGATATCTCTCGAGATCAAAACAAGCAAATTGAACAAAACAAAACGCATCTTAAAGCTGAATACGTTGCCCTTGATGTTGACGTAAACATGTGTCCCAGCAATATTTCTTAACTGTCAAAGAGGGCACTTTTCACTTGAACAATTTTTTGAGACGTGTTGCCAGATGTCTCAAAAAAATTCTGCAAGTAAAAAGCGCCGTCTCGGCAATTAGACAATACACTGGTGACATGATGCTTACATCAAACGTCAAGAGCAAAGTCTTAGCTTTCAAATATCATTTGTTTTGTTCAATTTGCTTGTTTTAATCTCGAGATATAATGTATAATGACAGAAGCGGTGGAATCACAATTGTGTCAATTTTACAAGGATTTTAGTAAAAGTGGCACAATTACAATTTTACCCTCTTTATTGATTAACATATCTCTAGATTAAGACGAGCAAATTGAACCAAACTAACGGTATTTGAAAGTTAAGACTTTGTCTTGATGATGATGTTAACATATATGTACCGAGAGTATTTTCTAATTACCAAAGAGGGCGGTTTTCACTTGCACAATTTTTTTGAGACACACTGTATACCTGGAATATCTATCTATCTATCTATCTATCTATCTATCTATCTATTCTATCTATCTAGGCTGATTTATCCTCTGTAGTATGAAGTCCTCTTCGAGCATACTATCCATTTCTTTCTGTTCTCTAGCCCCTCGTGACCATGTCATCCCATGTATGCGGTTATCACATCTCTCCATCGTCGCGTTTGTCTGTCTCTTCGTCCTTTTTTTCTGGAGGAGGATGTCATTCTGCTTACCCTCTTTGTCAAACGGTTTGTCTGCATTCCTTGCGACATGCCCTGTCCATCTCCATTTCATTTCTTTGATTTTTTTGGTCGATGATATCTTTGATTTAGTTTCTGTTGCGTACGTCAGAATTTTTACACCTGTCTTGTATTGATAAACTTATAATCTTCCTTTCTATGGCTCGCAAGCTGGGTTTCAAGAAATTTTTGTTTTATTTCTTTAGTCATAGACTCGATGTTTCAGCACATTAGGCACATGGTTAAATACCCTTCACCTCAAGCATTGGATTTTCCTTATCACACAGAATAGGTTTGTTTTTGCCAAAATTACTCCATCTGGTTTTTGATCCTATTGTAGACTTCTTCCTTTGTATTGTCTTCCTTTTTTATCTCATTGCCCAAAATGCCAAGATTCTTGGAACATCACGATTGGATAAATGCCAGATTCTGTTGCTTTCGCCACAGCTAGCCCGTCATCCTGAAATCTCACTTCGTGAGAAAGAGCGCTCGTTTTCATATAACACAATAAATCAACAGTTTTTTTGTTGATGATGTGACAGTGACAAAGTAAAACATCCTCCAACCCTGTAAAACAGCCCACCTCACAGGAAACCCCGTGACAATGGTGCATCATAACACAGTTCAATACTACGCCCCCCCAAAAAAAATACAAGACAGCAGACCATTCTCGCTAACATTTCATTTATACTTATCGCGTAAGTAAAGCACGTTTCTTCTGTCGGTCACCATCACAATTACATTGATAGAATAGTTCTGTGCTTGTCACACCTTCCCCTACTTTAAAACCGTGTATACCCATGGAGATAGATAGAATCTCCATGGTATATCTCCGATGGATGCAAAATGAAGTAATAACACGTTTCCTTGTGTCGGTCACTAACACGCGGACGTTGCATACACTAATTTGTGTCCATTCTTCACCTTTCGCCTACTTTTAAAGCTGGTATTACTTTGATGGATGTATGATTTCATATTGCAGTGATGGTAATGAGGAAATTAGATTCAAACCTGATGACCGGAACAAGACCGAGAGCTGGTGGTATCATAATCGAAGAGAGGACTAATTAGGACGGACACTAAGCAGTGGATAAGACATGGCAAACACTGCACTGGTCAGAGTGTATAAGAAGTCGAGAGAAGATTTGGAGGGTAAAGATAAAAGCGTCACAACGGTGTGATGTGTGACATTTCATTCAGCAGATATTTTGGCGCCTCAAGGTAAAAGCATCTAACCCCAGATAAGAGGTCAAACAGACGGACAGACCAAATTGTCTTGAAGACAACGTTATTGAGTTGTAAGATGAAGCAACCAACTAGCCCAGCAACCAAACCAACCAACCAAACCAACCAACCCACCCACCACGCACCACCCACCCACCCACCAACCCACCAACCAACCCACCAACCAACCAAGTAACCAACCAAACAACCAGACCAACCAACCAATCAACCAAGCCAACCAATCAACCCACCCACCACCACCACCCACCCACCCACCAACCCACCAACCAACCAAGTAACCAACAAACAACAGCCAACCAACCAACCAATCAACCAACCAACAATCAACCCACCCACCCACCAACCAACCACCCACCAACCAACCCACCCACCCCCACCAACCCACAACCAACCAAGTAACCAACCAAACAACCAGCCAACCAACAACCAACCAACCCACAACCCACCCACCACCAAACCCACCCACCCACCAACCCACCCACCCAACCACCCACCCACCCACCACCCACCCACCCACCCAACCAACAACCAACCAACCAACCAACCAACGACCAACCAACCAACCGACCAACCAACCAACCAAACAACCAGCCAACCAACCAACCAACCAATCAACCAACCAACCAACCAACCAACCAACCAACCGACCAACCAACCTACAACCTACCTACCTACCAACCAACCAACCAACCAACCAACCAACCAACCAAACTACCTACCAACCAACCAACCAACCAACCAACCAACAACAAACCACACCAACCAACAACTAACCACCACCTACCTACCAACCAACTAACCAACCAACCAACCAACCAACCAACCAACCAACCAACCAACCAACCAACCAACCAACCAACCAATAAAACCAGTTAATCACCTATTCATTTTTGTGATATATCGAGAATCGTATTTTTTTTTCCGGAGGCCGTATCTCTTTCGATAGGCAACATTGGTGAGTATAGAGGTGAGGGGCCAGTCCGATTTAATTTCAACATAAAATTGATCAACTAAACAACAAAACATTAGGTTAAATTGGCTTCTCAACCAGGACTGATAGATTGGGTAAAGTAAATCTTTTTTTAGACAAAGTCATAACGGGGAGTTAGAAAATTGAAAAAGGAATTGGTAACGTTTAATTCGATGTTGTATGAACGTGATATTTAATAAATGGTATAAATACCCCAGTGGAAGTCGGAGCATATATAGAACAAACTATCTCAGTCGATGTCAAGATTTGACGAACATGTTACAAAGAAAGTAAAGGATCCGAAGGTTGCACAAACCGTATATCTTCAAGCTCAATATCAGTAAAAGCTTTGGGAAAGTGTGTGTTATGTTGCAGATTCAACAAAAAAGAAAGAAAAACAAACTTAGCTTCTTTATTGGTTTTCTTAGAATTCCACCAGAACGTAATTTCCGATAAATCTATCTATACTGTTTCATTTGTCTGCATCTAAAATACACTTTGCAGAAAGAAGAAATGCATTCGCTTTTATTGTCGTTAACTAAACATGTTAAAAGGCGATCCCAAATAAGGGAGGGGAATTACCTTGACTGAACTTAAACATTTGCTTAGGAAATTTGATATAATTTATCTCGCTTGCAATGCTTCTTGAAACTCGTAAAGAACAGAGAAGAAACGTACAAAATACCGTGCATACCGAGAAAAGACATGATAAATTGAAACAAAATTGTAAATGGACGTAGATGGAAAAACGGCACGTAAAAGCACTAGACTTGGTTTGATGGAAATATGTTCGAGGGCTATATAAATCACTAAATGACATCCTATCAGAGATTCAAAATGTTATTGATGACTGGAAAGAGGGGAAACATGAAAGAGAGTAGGATGAAATTTTGCTAATAAACATAGTATTAAATTAATTCAACAAATGTCTGTCTGTCTATCTATAGACGAGCTCTATAGACTACATTTTGTACCTTCCTAAAAGGAAGTCAGCCAGGTTTTCAATCAACTTTAGGCTGATTTTAGCTTTCAGCACATAATCAAGAAGCATGGCGAATAACGGAGAGTATTAAAGGGAAAATGGCAAGATTGAAAGCTGTCCTGTACGATGGATAAAATCGTTTTAGAATCAAGTACACTTTTCAGGTTTCTGTTGTGTAATTCTTATGGTCGAATATTCTTTCTTGTCATACAATCACCTTAAAAAATCGTTATCACATGAAAATTTGTTATGTAGCTTTGTATGGGCCTAATTTCTATCATCGTCATACCTAGATTCAAAACTTCTATTTACATAATTGTTTTTCCTGAAGTAAACAAAGTCAAAAACCTCCAGTGTGATATACCGTACACTCTGGTCAGATTACACAGTGGTATATGTTTCAGTTCATTTCGTTCTGGAGGCGTGCTCAAATGATCCCTATCATGTCACTGCTTTATAAGACACAAATGGTTTCAGTTATTGGCAGCATATACCTTAGAAAAGATACCATTCACTGTAAATCATAAACTCTGTGAAAGGGAAAAGTATTGATTGTTCTATTTGCAGAACAAAATACAAACAACTTTAGTAGTGTCCTTCAAACACTAAAGGAAGATTCAATCGTATAATATTCAATTAATCGAAAGCATTATTTCTCAGAAATTTTCGAGGGTTATCGTAGAATTATACGTTCAATCACTCCCATGCCTTAAGTAATTCAGTGATGTTTCCCTTACATCATCCCTGCAGGTCTTGAAGCACCATTCAACCTTTAATCCTGTGAAGTGCTCAAATCCTTTTGAATCCCGTCATCGATCTATCGCACTGTTTTTCTCATTGTTTTATGATTGCGCCATCGATCTGTCTTTCAGACTGTCTAACTACCGACCGTTGCTGTATCAATCATTAATGGAGGGATTTGTCAATCCTTGCTTTAAGCTATTCATCTGCTAGAAAACTACCTCCACCTAAAAATAGCAGTTCGCAATTGTGACATTTCTATTTACACAAATCGCCGACAAGATGCAAACCCCAGATGTGTCTGGACGGCGCACTCAAGTACCTTAGAACGCATCAATATTCAAAGAGGAAAAATCGGAAGCATGGAAAAAAAAATGAAGCATATCTTACACAATAATAAAAGCTTCTTGCTAGAATGAATGCCTGCGTAATAATGAAATAATGAAGATATAGAAAAATATCAGCGGTATATTTATTATGCCGCCATCAAAATGTTACTGGCTCAATGATCAAAGCGGGTGTTAATCAATTTACCGAGGTGAGATCTGATGTTTGATCTCTCGGGCCCGAACTCCTTTGGGTGCGCGGCTTTCGTGTGTCCACACACGCAAAAGATTCAGTATCAGTGAGATTATGGAATCGTTAGGAAGTTGAAATAAAACCGTGCGGCGTGAAGTGTTTGTGGCGCATTGTTCAACAGCGGATGTTCATTCACATAAACTGCCTTAGGATAAACTTAGAAAAAATGGTATATTGAATGAGATGGTTGTACTGATTATTCCCTGTGTAAAAGTTGCGTCATAGAGCAAGCTTTGAACTCATGCATTTTGCAAAGGAGTACGCGTTAAGTACGTTGACACGTCCACATCAGCCGTAGATAACAACACCGTCTAAGATATCGGCCGATGCACCGTGTCAGCCACAAACTTACACGAGTTAAAGGAATTTCTTGTTGAGAAATGTGAATAAGGCTTTCATCAAATCCCACACTATTTTATTTTGTGACTGAGGAAAAAAATCATTCAGAGGCACATGATATTAATATACTTTAAAGACATGTGTACGGACACATCGATATAGACGCACATCACACAAACGCTTGTTGACGCAGGCCTGAATAAATGAAAAGCCACGTAGACAGACACATATACTTCTCTACAAGTATTGTTCATGCATCTAAATTTCTACTATGAATTATATTTCTAGCAATATTTTACAAAATGACATCCTTTCATTAATTAATTAATCAAGTAATTGATTAATTAATAATTCATTACATAGATTACAAGCAGGAGCGGAAGGGCGTTTGCGGGAGGGGGTGGAGTGCATCCTCACAATTTTAGTAGGGTTGCATCCTCACAATCTCTGCAGACAAATTTCATGCATAATCATCACCCCATTTCTTCGAGGAAAGTTCAAATATGATGATATTCAGCCATAATGATTATAATGGGTAATGGTTCAATGATAATAGTGATTACATCAATGATGATGAAATATAAAGCGATGACGGAGCTGGAAGAGAAAGAAGAGACAGGAACAATGAAAAAACGCTCAAACATCGAGACACAGACACATACACAGACAGACATACATATACACACACAGACACAAAAAAACGCTCAAACATCGAGACACAGACACATACACAGACAGACATACATATACACACACAGACACACACATACACACCGACACCGACACACACAGACGGACAGACACAGCCATAGACACACAAGTACACACAACACATACAGACAGACACTCATACCCACACAAACACAAACAAAATACAGACAGGCTGACAGAACACACACACACACACACACACACACACACACACACACACGCGCGCACACACACACACACACACACACACACACACACACACACACACACACACACACACACACACACACACACACACACTACACTATTTTGTCTGCATATGCGTACATAACATTCACGTAGGCCTACACACATTATGACTGTATCACAGCATGTCGCAGTGACACCGATATTACTAGTACTCTGAGATATGCTCAGACAACCCCCCCCCCCCCAGCCACAACTCTTCACATATATCATTGTGGTCCCATTATTTTTGACGCCGAGAGTGGAACAGGAAATAACAAGAAAAGACAACATTATGTGGCGTTCATGTGGCGGTAATTGGAGGGAATTGCATTTTTATTGGCTCTGCACGTGTTTGTGTCTCTGGAGTGGGTGAAGCAACGAGGTGACTGGTGCACTTAGACTACGTGCTTACCTATTCTTAGCCTAGTGGAACATGCATCCGACACGCTCACATGAGAATGTTTTCCGATATTTCATGAAGGGGAACATGACATGTCAGCTGCTCACCCTCCGTTGTGCAATGAATACAAACACATTTCATCCATGCGTAATTCCTGCAGACGACATTTGTTTCATTCAAAACTCTAGTATACTCTCTTGTTTGTGATCTATACTTCCAACCTTGCTAGCTTTAATCTCCCTTGTAAAGTGGTTACTCATAAAGGAAAGCAAGATGGAATTTCGTGTAAAAGCATTTTGATTTACCATCTGTTATTGAGTGGGTATTGAAGCAAATTTGGGTAATGTATCCAAAAAGCACATAACCGAACGGTTGGGCTGTGGATTCCATACACACAACATGAACTTAAAATAAATATTTAACATGAAAAAAAACTAACGATATTGTATCACAGTTGACAATTTCATTGTATAATTGCAACCGTGGCAAGACTTCTTCAGGATATACGTTGACATGAAGATGTCTATGCGTGCTACTCTCAAAGACCAATAGGAGCAGACATTTCAAATATGGCAGATAACGGAACTGTGACTTAACGCGACAATGCGATCGGAATACTCACTGTTGTATTGCCGAAGGTCTAGATCTTTATGTTAGCTTAGTAGGTAAATAAACTGCAACTGCTCGGAATCGCTGAAAATCAACTCAAAATTTCATGAAGTTTGTACAATCGGTGGAATTTTCTAGGCACAAAAGAACTCTACTATACTTCTTAAACATAACACTTGAGAAAAAGTGATCGATATAAATGACATTTTAAGACGGGTTAACAGGTGGATGACCTAATCTCTTACGTTATGAACGACATGTTGTCCAGCATTATAGGTAACCAATTTAAATCGCACCCTATAACGTTGTTGAACGAAACGCATTACCTGCTATTTCAATTGATTGAAGATGATTTCCAACTACTGAAATACCATAGTCTTGCCTGATTTTTCTCATTTTATATGTCTGACCCTATACCCCTGTATACACTCCTTGCTCATGACACGTTCACACCTCAAATAAGGATATTCGTAGTTACAATTTGTGCATACGCAAAACTAAGTTCATTTTGAACAATGTTTGTGCAAGTGGCATTAGAAACACCAGATAACTGGACGTGAAAACTGAGTGATAAATTATGCTTACACGAGATGCACATTTAGGATTGCACAGGTAGAGGTATTCTTCTCGACAGAATGTTACAAAAGCAATTATTGCAGCCATTACTTTAATATTGGTTGCTCTCAGATAAATCATTATAAGAGCTATCCACTCTTTAAAGATATGTGTGGGTCATTCCAGACATGTGCTACGAATAGGCTTATTATATGGTGACGTCACCACTTGCAAGGATGATGTAATGATGTAATGGAATTGCCATTCAACGGCGTGAAATAGAAACTGCTCATCGAATAAACTCTATCGCAAGATTCCTTAAAATACGTGTATCTGTTTACCGACTAGAAACTGCACGGTCAATAAATACTAGTGACAACAGTAAACTGAAGATCAAAATTCGGTGGGACAAACCATTCCGTGAACATTTTGGTTTATCCTAACAATTCATAAATCATCCATTATAACACATTGATTCTAAGTTTTTTCCAGTTAGGTGAAATGGCATCGAGGGTTAATACGAATTGCTTGCCTAGTCAAGCAGTTCAGACTACCTGCGATTGGGTGACGATTTTCGCAGGTGATCGCAGCTCGTTGCAGCTGATGTCGATCTTTGTCGACACTGGAATTACTTCCGTGTGCC
>JZLH01S0273570.1:26160-36160 GCA_001188425.1 Eucidaris tribuloides
GGAAATTAAATACCAGGGGCCTGTTTCATAAAGCTGTTCGTAAGTTACGCATGATTTTACGAACGAGTTGAAATGTGGCAAGCCAAATGTGATTCTCAAACTATTGAAATCACATCTGTTAATATGCAAGCAATGATTAACATTCTTACTCTTAACAACCAATTAACAATCATTTCAATGCAAACTTTATTTTGGACTAAATCTAATTGACATTTATCATACTTTCTTAAAATGACATGAAAAACAACTTGGCATTTTACTTGGTACTTCATAATCGAGTCGCTCGTAAAGTCATGCGTAACTTTACGAAAAGCTTTATGAAGCAGGCCCCGGAACTCGTTGATGGAACAAATATGACGCCGGACGCCGGTTAAAGAAGGATATGTGTTTGCAAATGCAAATCAATTTGAATTCGCAGTTGTACGCGTAACTGTACGCAAGCTTGTTAGTCTGTTCGATTAGAGATCGTTGTTAAGTACCTTAAGTTAAATGGAACAGCTAATGAAATAGCGATGAAGACGTTTAATTCGTTGATAAGATTTGAAGCTCAATGGAGTAACAACGTACCGGTTGTTCGCGCTTCATCCAGCAACTTTATAATTTCAATCAATCTACATTATTTTCTACGTTTGTATAACTCCAACTGCTTTCTCCCAATGTATATTTCTTCTTCGGAATTTCATCTATCGACATCACAACTCACAATGGATTAAGGGAAACAGTTTGTTTACTAGAAGACCAAACTCTCAATAACTAAATCACTACCCCAAACTGCTGAGGACGGGTCTACACACCAACCAGTGACGAGCGGAGGCTTCAACTATACGGGAGACAGCAGCCAAGCTACCCCATCAGGTGGCCGAAACATGCCACACCAAAATTGCCAATATGACGCCACCTTTAAGACTGGCAACTGAACGCTTTGAAAAAATGATAAGGAGTGCTACTGAAAGTTTCATAAGCCAACTGCATGCTTTGGAAAGTAATTTAGGCGCGGCAATTGGAAAGTTCGAAAGAAAACGAGTCACAACGTCGTTGAGAATTATCGGCTCTGAAACTAAGATGGCGGCCATGGACGCGACAATCTACATCTTAGGCGAAAAACGAAATAGCAGAATGCTATCAACACAAGACCGAAAGATTCTTCAGAGGAAATAACATTCGTTTAGATATGTGTTTTCGAGGAATCCAACTGGTGCTAATTTGGCTAATGAGAATTGTATGCAATATAGATGGTGACAATTTTTAAATCCCAAATTCGGGACTGATTCAACATCGAACTGCGCTCCAGACCGCGACGGAGCGAAGTAGCTGGCCGACCACGCCATAATCCTATAAGCTTCTCAGCTACAAGGAACAAAAGTTGCTGGTAAATGAAAACCACACGCACAACTAATGAAAGGATGAAAGTTCTTCTTCAATCGACGACCTCACAAAGACGCGGAATCTGGCAGAAAAAAACGAAAACATGCCAAGGAAGTCCAGTCCACTATACAAACAGGTACTAAAACTACGATTGTTTCGACGGTAAGTGGCGACATGCAAGCGGATTTTCCATACGATTTCAGTAAGGATTGCTCTTAAACCTGTTAGACCAACCAAATATGGGCTATAAACTGTAAACCTTGAGAAAAGTTTTAAAAAAAAACCCGAAATCAAAATTGAACAGGCCCTTTAAATGGCCCTTTAATTCACATGTAACTTTTGACAGCGGTGTCGCCATCATGTTTTCAATGTCGGATTTAATTTAGACCTTATAAATTATCTTGACGAGCACAGTTTGCTTCATTATAAAGGGTGACCGAAATTGGCTGCTTGCATTTTTTTTTCTTCTTTTTGGTGTGTGTGGAACAATCGGCCATGCGGTTCTGGACGTAAACATCAATCTCATGTTTATACGCAATCTTAAAATACTGATTTGGTTAAATTAACTGTATATCCACTTTTTAATGGCAAGAGATTTTGAAAAATAATGTCCAAACAGTTGCATATGTAAACGACCCAGTCATTTTTATATCTCAGTCGTTGACACGACTCATCACTTCCTTTGTAAGCAATACATCTATTTTATATATTATTTTTTTGTTAATTTCTCTCAATGTCGCTTGAATACAAATATTGCAACATTTCGAAAAGTATAATAAACTTCGTCTATGATTTTGACTCTTTTGCATGCATTTCAACAAAAACCTCTTGGGAATACAAACCTTACGGTTAACTTATATCAATGTCTGAGTCGTATTAGCAGCCTTAATCGTCATGTGTAACTTCCAACAATTAAATTGACTGGTTACCTCCCTGTGTAAATAATTGTAACTATGTCAGCGCAGAGTTTTTGACAACACTTAATATCCCTTAACTGTTTGGATGGGGAACGAAATCGAGACTTGAATATAGAAGTTTTGATCTGGTTGATTTGAGAATTAAATTCTTGATTTATGAGAAAATATGGCATTCCTAATATTTCAGATTTTTGGAAAAAATGTCAAAAACAAGGTTTTTGACCAAAAATCACAATGAAAGTCACCTAAAAGGTTAAGTGTGGTATAAATTGTAGGAAATTTAATTTGCTTTAAATATGAACCACATTTGTAGATTGGAGGACCTTTTAAAAAATTTTATCTTAAAAACTTGAAATTATCAAAATGGCGGCCATTTTGGACGCCATCTTGGATTGGAGGTGTTCGCAACAAATTTTTTGAGGTAGACCTCTTGAATATTGTTTGTTATGCTATAACTTGAAAACAAACATGGTCTACTTAGTTTGTACAGGGGTGAAAACGAACTCAAAAAACTAAGCCACTTTTTGGAGTTCGCCCTCCGGTTATATGCCCTGTTTTTCGTTAAACTCATTTGTTTGTAGGCCAAATTAAGTGTAAATGGTTTACATGTAGGCCTATCTGTTTATGTTTGTATTTACTTTTGTGTATTTATGGTACGATGGAAATGAAATAAAAAATCAAATCAAATCAAAATCAAACTAGTTGGAGGAGGAGTATTTATGGTGATGATGATGATGATGATGATGATGATGATGATGATGATGATGATGATGATGATGATGATGATTATGACGATGATGATGATGATACAATGAATATGATGATGAATGATCATTGTTATTAGTAGTAGTAGAAGTAGTAGTAGTAGTAGTAGTAGTAGTAGTAGTAGTAGTAGTATAATTATTATTATTATTATTATTATTATTATTATTATTACAATTATTTTCATCGTCATCATCATTATATAATTATCATAATATTGCTGTCATAACTATCATCGTCATCGTTGTCGTCGTCATCTTGTCTTTATATCCTTCGGTTCCCAAAGCAATTCTCTGACTGAACATGCTGAAAGGCGCAGTGTCTTAAAAATGTGTAAACGGCCCCTGCTGTTGACTTCTGCTACGTGTGCGAAATTATTGTAGGCAGGGTATCCACAGCAATAGTAAAATGGTCAAAATTTCCATAGCAACCAGTGGGAACATTCTACTGTTTATTGTTTGTTTGTTTGTTTGTTTGTCTGTTTGTTTGTTTGTTTGTTTGTTTGTTTGTTTGTTTGTTTGTTTGTTTGTTTGTTTGTTTGTTTGTTTGTTTGTTTTGGGGGGTCTGGAAAGCAATAGAGACAACTGATTTCAGGAGAAAGTGAGAAATGAAACCATTTAATAGAAACCATTAAAAACTAATTAGGTAATTCCAAAGGGTTAAGACCACCATCAGTAGTCAAAACCAGTAAAGACCTTTCAACATCATCTAGAGCTGTTCCTCAGGGCGGGATTGACAGTGAAAGGTAAATGACATGATTGGGGGTAGTCTTCAACTTAGGGTGAAACTATTCTAGAATCAACTGTTGAAGGATTCTACTATGAAAATGTGATAGTCAAAAGTTGCCTCGTTATAGAATCCATCCGTGCCTCGTGACAGACAAATCTGTTGTGTGGGGTTCTATGGGATCTATCTCTGTCGGAGAACGAGAGAAATAAAATGCTAGTATGTTCATGCTTCATTCTCTTTAAAGATTGTGTCATATATTTGCACGTCAAAAAACACCTAAATGAATGAAATCAGCTGAAATTATATCCAACGTGAAGATTAATATAGATAAACACCTCTCATAAAGACTTGGGGTAAAATACTGAGTTTTGGTGAAAATCTGGACGGTTAAACTTCATCCTTTTTCAAATTACTCAGAAGCAATTTCAAAAAATCCGCTACGTCAAACGTGCACGTGCCGTTCCAAAATTGTCCGATCAGCCGTTAGCCAAAGGTCGTGCGGAGGTTAGCCGTTTAACCAATCAGTGCGCTTCGCTGGTCTTGCGACGATACACATAACCGCGATTCGCAGTTTGAGCAAAATTGAAACTCACGGAAAGAACAACATTCTGGTAACATGCCGTTATTAGTTTTTCTCATAAAACACCAAATTCATGACGTATGAATCTCATACTTTCAACACACCATTTGTAAGTACTACACTAACGTTTGGTATTGATAATGAAGGGAAGTAATGGACTTGCACATCCCTGACACAATCTTTAAGTAATCAAATTCAAGACAAATCCTTCCAGCTAGGAGATACACTCCAGCCGGTGTGCAGACAAGTATATCTTTTAACCAGTTTGGTTCTGGAGGCATTTTTTTTTAATTTCTCCCAATGATGTCACTATCTTTTAACTGTTACGGGATGATGACGTCACAAGAAGAATATAAACACAACAAGAAAAGTAACTACCCTCTTTTTCAAACTACCATAACTTTTTAACGAAATAAGGCAAAAAAAATTTGGCAGGAGTATTTCTACACTCATTGATTGACTAACTTAGGTATGAAAATGTGATTGATCCGTTAAGCAATGCATGAATGTCACTTTTCAAAAGTCACAAGGGTCATTTTGGAGAATTTGTGATACAGGATTTTGACAAATGTTGTTTCTGGTGAATAATTATAAGCGCTATTTATGTTAATCATCTATCGTTTGACCCCCTTCCACCTCCCCTGGCACTATTCGCATATTTTACACTTCAATGAACGCAATTTAAATTTCCATATAATTTCTCAATTTTGAAATTGTAAAATCCATTAAGTTTTTTGAAAAAAATTGAAATCTGGTATTTCTCAGCAAAATGTATTTTTACATGTACGAACATAAGAGGTTTTAAGTTTTTAACCATAATGGTTGAGTGAGCACACTTTCTGAACAAAGCAAAAAAATGCCATTATTTACCATTATTTTGGCATAAGAGATGACTTTTGTGACGTTTGAAAAGTTACATCTTTGCCTTGAATGCATGCTGTCTCATGCATGGCTTGACGGATCAATCACAGTCATTTTCACACAGATGTTCGTCAATAAATGTACGGTATACTCCTGTCAAATTATTTTGCTAAAACTCATTTCGTTATAAAGTTATGGTTGTTTGAAAAAGGGGGTAGTTACTTTTTTGTTGTGTGTAGATTAAAGGTGATGTGGAGGGGTTGTTTTAGGAGTGGGGCCAAGCATCGTGGGAAAAAAAAGGTGTTTAAGAATGTAAAAAAATATATGATGCTTATTTTCACAAAATGTGATTTGGTGATATTTAGACAGCCCATAGGCATCAACAGATATCAAAATGAAAATGGGCTACAGGTCCGTTAAAAGAGGCGTAAAACGGGCACGAATATTTATCCCGCGGGGAGGGGGGGGGGTGCGAGAGGCTACATCCCCCACTTTTGGCCGAGAGTTATAGGCATATATATCCGTCTTTCCCACAATGAAAATCATCCCAGCACTATTCTGGTTTTTTTTTCTGAATGGAATGTCCGATGTCACCCTCTGTTGATATCAGGAATCCCAGATTCCATTCAAGTTCATGTTCAAGTTCAATCAGACTTTATTTCCATCAGATTAGTACACAAAACGAATTCATATTACATCATAGAACATTCATTTACATATTTTTGGTTTCAATTAGAAAGAAATATGCAAAATAATATATAAAGTATAGTACAGTCGTGGTATATAACAAAATTGAATAGTAACAAAACAATGCTTTACAGACTTAACAAGAGAAACTGATGGAAAGGAACGATCCACTAAAAAAGAAAGCTATAAGACGTGGATGAAGCATTATAAAAATATATATATATAAAGTATAGCATGAACATTAATTAATTTACCGATACAACTGAATATACAAAGTGAAGAATAATTGATGGTGACAACGGACATAGTATCAGAGGCAATAAAATAAAGAATATATTCGCATTTTATAGTAAAGACAATAATTCATTATATAGGATTACAAGTTTTGCGTGTGTGTGTGTGTGTGTGTGTGTACGCGCGCGCGCTGTTGTGTGTGTATGTTGTTTGTGTGTGTGTGTGTGTGTGTGTTGTGTGTGTGTTGTGTGTGTGTGTGTGTGTGTGTGTGTGTTGTGTGTTGTGTGTTGTTGTGTTGTGTTGTGTGTGTGTGTGTGTGTGTGTGTGTGTGTGTGTGTGTGTGTGTGTGTGTGTGTGTGTGTGTGTGTGTGTGTGTGTGTGTGTGTGTGTGTGTGTGTGTGTGTGTGTGTGTGTGTGTGTGTGTGTGTGTGTGTGTGTGTGTGTGTGTGTGTTTCTCTTTCTTACGTGTGTGTTTGTATTTTATTACTGGGCCCTTCAGTGTCTGTGGTTCTTGAAGGGTCCTATATTTCTATTTTTTCGATTATTTTGACGTAAAGGTTAAAGTCACAGGCAAACATTTACCACAGTTTAAAAAAAAATGTGAGCTACATAATCCTCCACGCTCCAAGTGTCTTTGATAAGGTCTAAAAATAAAGCCCTGAAAAAATTGTATTTCAAAACGATTATTTAGTGCTTTAAAAAAGTGAAAATCATAAGTTGACCGGACTCACCTGCCCATTTCCTCCCATAGACTTAGTGTGTGTGGATCTAGGCTATTTTTTTTTTACTCGCCCCGAGTACTAATCATTCACATCTTGCCAGTGGCAGCATAAATTTCCAAACTTTTGTATTCTAGGGTGTTTACTTGTCCATTCAAACACTACTATGTAGCTCAAATAGCAAAGGTTGACAATTTTTTTTAATTTGAAGCTCCACAATGTTAGCCTATTACTTAAAAGGACAGTGACATGATTGGGAAGAACAAAATGCCTCTCGAATCAAACTTGTTGAAACATAATAGTAATGGATACACCAGCCGGGGTGTATCTCCTGGCTGGAAGGATTTATCTTGAATTTGTTTACTTAAGCCGACTTAAGCATGAACATATAGCATTTTGTTTCTCTTGAGCCCCAATAGAAATAGAGCTCAAAGCAAGCTATACAAGAGATTTGTCTGTCCCAAGGCATACTAATGGAAGTTATTTAAGAATGAGTCAACATTTGACAACAAAATTTTCACAGCAGAATCGTTTCACAACAGTTTCACCCCCGGTGTTGAGGACTATCCCCAATCATGTCATTTACCTTTTACCTTTGTTTTCTGTTATTAATTATTGTATTCGTTTAAAATAATTAATGCTATATTTACATTATTAATTTATTATCAAAATTAAAGAACAATAATAAGAGGGAAAAAAGCAATTATGTATTGATATTTTTAGTATAATGCAAGTATTTATGGTTATTACGATTACTGTATTTTTTGTGTACAATGTACACAAGTTACAATTTGTATTGTTTCGATATCTGAAATTGTACAAGGCTTGTCATTTTGTTATCGTGATTTACAATCTGAGGTCAGACCTTGAAAGTTGAATTACTCTTTATGCTGATTTATCGTTATGCCTGACAAAATTGAACAACCTTCCGACATACTTAAAGATCGAAATGCAATCAAAATGTCCAATTGTTACGCAAGTAAGTCCCTTTATAGTCTCTATAGTTTGTAAAAGCGTCGTTTACTTTTTTGTGGCGCAATGAAAATCTAAATAAAACTGAAACATATTCAGTATTATGTATCATTTGTATCAATGTTTTTTGGTTTTTTTTCAGAAACGACTTAGTCCCATTCTCTTACCGCATTCCGTTTAAAGATCTTTATGGTTAGCGCCATCTACGTTGGCGAACCAGAGAATTTGATCACGTTATTGAAAGATCTGAAATTTTGGAGATTGAAAGAGCACCCTCCCCTCCCCCATAACGCCACATGACAACTTACAAATATAAATGTTATTTATTAGATATATATGTAAATAAACAAATTAACCCCTTGGGTTCGATGCAATATGGCACTGTTGTTTATTGAGAGACGACTTGATTTAATTGCATGTGGTTGAATTTGAAGGGAACATAAACCCATGTCGTTTAATAAAATTCTTTACAGAATACATGTAGTTATTTCCTCACCTAATACTAGTAGAAAATGTGTAATTTTGGGGACAAACACATTAAGCAATAAAACTTGACCGTTTATCCAGTGTTTGATAGAAATGTGTGTCATATTTTCTCGGCTTCTGTAGAAGCCCGTCGTCTCTGAGAGTGCAATGCAATGGGCTTCTGTACAAGCCCGTCGTCCCCATGGGGTTAATATATGAGTAAATAGATAAATGAAAACAATAATAACAAATAAAGTCATACATAACAATTTCACAGTAGTCAAACCCACCATCCTCACCGTATTTATTATACTCATCTTTATCATCATCGTCGTCATCCTTATCATCATCACCATCATCGTCGTCGTCGTCCTCGTCGACGACGACGACATCATCACCCGGTTTATTATCATTATGCCTTCTATAGGAATGTACATTTTGGACACATATACGCACACCTCGGGTTCCATTTTTAATCTCTTGTCGTTCTTTATAACGAATTTAAAAGTATGGTCATTTGGTGACTTTTAGCGGAGGGAGGGGGGGGGGAGAATCATTATTTACCATAAACGAAAACTATACTCGGCCTTTATGTACAATGTATGCGTGCGGAATAACCTGGTAGATATAACGCTGTACATGATGTTTGGCGCACACACACGGCCATTTTTTTTTTTTTGGGGGGGGGGGGAGACGATTGATGTAAAAATTATTGGGGCATAATGTAGGAGAATAATCAACCTTTAGACACACTCCGAATCATGGGCGCAAATCCAGGGGGGAGGACAGGGGGACATGTCCCCCCACGATTTTGAAGGTGGGAGACATAATATCAAATGTCCCCCCACGATTTGGAGAAAAAAAGAGATACTGCTCTATGTTTATGCTTGATTCTCCTTAAGTAAACAAATTACAGACAAATCCTCCCAGGTGGGAGAATCCACATCTGCTAGTGAACGAGCTGTATATATTTAACATCATTTTGGTTCTAGAGGCATTTTCAGTGTTCCGAATGATGTCACTAACCTTTAAGGGTAATTCAACAGAAGGTTAACTTTAAAAGGGGATCTTTTCAGACTTGTATACTTGTTTAGGGTAATTCTGATGATCGACAGATAATTATGTGTTTAGGGTCTATTTTGAAAGTCCATAGCACGTGGCATGGTGTACACCTTGCAATGACAGTAACCCCCCCCCCCCCCCCCCCCCGCTGAGGGGAGTTTTCGGCGCGCTGGCGTGACCGGGAAAAAGTTTTGGACGCTGGGTTGTGGAGAAAACAATTTTTTTGGTCACTAACCCCCCCCCCCCCCGCTGAGCGAGTTTTCGGCGACTGGCGTGACCCGGGATAAAATTTCACATGTCGACTGTCCCCCCCCCCCCCCCGCATTTCAAAATGGTTTTGCGCCACTGCTCCGAATCACTGTCTTTGAAAGTAGAATTATAATTTCCCTGAACTCGTATGTTACTCGGCATTTTCACAACAACCTGGTATAGAGGATTTTGTTTTTGTTTGTTAGTTTTTATGATGAGGAAGTGGTTGGTGGTGGTAATGCAGAGAATCCGTGGATAGCAATTTGTTTCCCTCATTACTTTATATTTAATGGCTGACAATGAATAGCTAAGTGTCGCCAACTGCCAAGGTGACCGACCACTCAAAAAGGGGGGTTCTGTTCCTATTTTGTGTGTGTGTAAATATAGCGGTGCCTTTT
>JZLH01S0273614.1:6461-25042 GCA_001188425.1 Eucidaris tribuloides
GGTATCATCTTGTAGAAAATTTAGTCCCCTTTAATATAATGTCACACACATGGTAATATATGGTTCCGTTACAAAGTTATCTTCCGAAATCTAAAAATTGATTTTTCAAGGCGGCCATTTTGAAAAAATGGCTGCCACGGCTCTCCTGGGCAAAATTCTCGAGGGCCCAATATCTAAATTTGTTTGTTTTATATTAATCAACATCTGTGCCAAATTTGGTGCTTTTAGACAAAAGTGAACAATTCGGTCGATATTTTGGACTTAACCGCCGGACTAATAGGTTAAAACTCGCTTGTTCATAACATAATTCAGTGGGTAATTTGGTCTTACACTGCCTAGAAACATTTGGATTATTTATTTGTATACTATTATCATCATTTATAAATGCTTGGTCTATTTATTGATTCTGAGAGGCAGGTTCCCTACCCAAAGCAAGCCACTTCAACTCATCCCCTTCACCCTTCTAAGTTTCTTACACGGTCGATTTACAGTGTGTCTCAAAAAAAATTGTGCAAGTGAAAAGTGAAAATACAGTCAACTCTGCATAAGTCGAAGTCACGTAAGTCGAATAATCGCCTAACTCAAAGGTCTTTACTGGGTCCCATTCCTTTATTTTCTATTGTTTTTTACCTCTTATAAGTCAAATTTCGTCTAAGTCGAAGCATTTTCTTCAGTCCCAAGAAATTCGACTTAGGCAGAGTTGACTGTACTGTTATGGCATGAGGCTTACATCAATGTCCAGGGCACAGTCTTAGTTTTCAAATGTCATTAGTTGTGTTCAATTTGCTTGTTTTAATCTCGAGATAAGTTTAGCTAACAACAAGAGGATAAAATCACAATTTTGCTGCTTACATTACAGTCAATGAAAGCATCAGGCCCTCTTTCGTAGTAAAAGTAGCATTATTGTAATTTTACCCTTTCGTTGTTAACTAAACATATCTCAAGATTAAAACAAGCAAATTGAACACAACAAACACCATTTGGAAGTTAAAGGCATTGTATAAGAATGTTTCCAGTCTAAAAAAATCTGAACTTCATGATTCCTCATGCTTTCAGTGTCTCTGACAAGGTCTAGAAAATGAAGCCCTGAAAAAATTGCAGTTCAAAACGATCATTAAGTGCTTTTAAAACGTGAAAATCATTGAGAGACCATTCCAATTCTCCCCCATAGAGTACTGAGTGGCAGAAATTTTCTCAGCTGAGAATAATTCATGTGTCGATTTTTATCTGTACATATTTTACTGGAGATAGCATAACTGTCTAAACTTTTGTATTCTAGGGTGTTCATTTGTCCATTCAAACACTGTCAGACATATGTCAGATAGCAAAATTTGACAATTTTTTAATGGGGCTTCCACAATGTTATATGGTGTCTTTCAGACTATGTCCTTGACGTTGATGTAAACATCATGTCACCAGTATTTTTCAATTGCCAAAGAGGGCGCTTTTCACTTGCACATTTTTTTTTGAGACACGCCATCCACTGTTTTTTCTGACTAGTTTCCCGAGGTGGGTCTAGGCCAATGGTTTCTGCAGGAGGAATGCCTCATGCCCAGTCCGAGATCCTGCCCAGCATCAAGTGCATCACGCGATCCCGTGAGGTGAGGGCCGTGGTCCTGGACATCAGCATGACGTCGGTCAACAGCTTGTACGAGACCTACATCAAGTGGACAGCTGCGTCTGGGGTCTACGAGGTGACCACGCCGACGACAAACGACACAGAGCCACATGGACCACAACGCGCCCACGGCTACAACAAATGCTGTGACAACAGAGGCAGGTGTGACCACACAAGAGAACAACTCTACCACACCAGAAAGCAACCCTACTGTAGTAGTCGTGGCGCCCTGATAATGCAAAAGGTTGCCCCAATTTCGTGGAGTTTGTTAGGACAGTTCCCAAACTTGGTTACAACGTTTTCAAAATAATTTGTGTTTTCTAGACAGTAATACAAATGTACCACCAAAAAATACATGGTATACTGTACTTATGTCAATATCAGTAGTTTTTATTGTAATTTTTATTGCAAGTTGTACTCAATTCAGTCTTTTGGATGTCATGTATCACTGCTTTTATGCAGTAAATCCATTTCTAATTTTCTATCTATATTGAAAAATATGAGATAATTTCACTGTGTTCAATGGTGGCCCGTAGACAGGACTTTCAACGAGGGGATGTGTGTTCTTAAAAAGTTGACCCCACAGAGTCAAACGTTTACTGAGGCAGACAATTTATTTTCGTTGTACTGCCTCGTTTCTGTAATTCTTTAGCAAGTACACATAGTTGTTCCCTGCCCCCCCCCCACCTGTTGTATTTCCCTAGTGGGGAATCCCCAATAATTCTGCAGGGCCACAACACTCCTGGAAAGATATAGAACCTCTTTAGCAGCCCTCTGAAACAGAACAAAATATCATTTTTGGTCTTTTACAGTTTCATTCTACTTGTGAAGGATGTGTCGGAGAGTTTTGAATACAGCGTAGGAAATAACTCAGGGTGACGGGCAATTTAGCCCCTGGCAAAGCCCAAATCGCCCCCTAAAATCCCCAAAACCCAATTCTTTTAGGCGACCATTTCCTTCAGAATAGCCCTCAGATTGGCATTGAAACAAAAATGAATTAAATGGTTGCTTTTATGGATGAAGCACTGGCTAAAACATTGGCTATCTTTCATTTTCATTCTTCAAATTCTGATGTGCAATGAAAAAGTAGCTCCAGTGGTAGAAAAATATCCCCCAAAAATTCAAAAATAGCCCCAAGGCTCTAATAAAGATCGCCCTTAAAAGATAAAATTAATTCATACCCTGTTTGAATATTAGTAATTATCTAGACTTAACTGATGTAAGTTCTGATTCATCCAGGTAAAATGTCAATAAATAATTACATAAATTAAGGCAACTGGACTTAGTTTGTATTTTTGACGAGAACGTTTCGTGTCCTATCCAAGACGCTTCATCAGCTCCTCTGAAGTGTTGGCGGGAAATTAGCATCGTTGCAACTCTGCGCAGAAGATGTTAAGACGTCGAGGGATCTTCCGGATTATGGCACCATACGCTAATTTCCCACCAACACTTCAGAGGAGCTGATGAAGTGTCCCAGATAGGACGCGAAATGTCCTCATCAAAAATACACATGTAAGTCCAGTTGCGTGTTTTTGTGCAAAATGCACAAAACACTACTGCTGTTAAGTTTGTACTTCAGTACCACTGAAATGAGTCAGTTTGGTAGCATTATATCAGTATTCATCTATTGGTCTATGACTACTGATGTGCATGAGACTAGTGCATAAAACTTGTCATGAGACAAGACTGCATGGGCTACACAATTCGTCGGTTGTCCGGCAGAAGGGTCCGAGCATATATTCCCGGCAGAAGGGCCTTAGCAGCAAATTTTCTCTGTTCTGAGAAATATTGCCTAGATATATATGATATTTGTACTTAACAGACTGAGAAAAGGATCTAAACATTTCACACTACTTTGATTTCAATAAATTCTGCATGTCATACATGATGAACACCCATGCAAGGCAAGGGTCTGGAAGTAGACTAGTCATTTTAGTATGGGCTGTAGATACAATGATTCAATTCAAAATTTAAGTTACCAGAATTCCAACAAACCTGAGTTTCTTGCTCCTGTGCTAAGGGTTCTTATTTGCCGTCTTCTATGGTAACTAGTCCATTTGGAAAAAGGTGATCTTATGTTAAATCTTAAAAGAAACTTTCACTCAAAACAAAAGAAATAATTGAAATTAGTGTGGAAGAGATGGTGTATGCTAATTGGTGAAGGACAAATGTAAAACACTCTTTGAAACAAATAATTAGCATAGACTATTTCTTTACACTAATTTCAACAATTTCCTTCGTTTTGAGTGAACATTTCTTTTACAGTTTAACATAAGATCACTTTTCCAAATGGTCCCTTACCATAGAAGACCCCCTCCATTTATTTATTTATATATATTAATTTATTTATTCATTTATTTATTCATTTATTTATTTATGTATTTATTTATATTTATTTATTTATTTATTTACTTACTTATTTATTTATTTATTCATGTATTTGTTTATGTATGTATGTATGTACGTATTTATTTATTTATTTATTTATTTATCTATTTATTTACTTATTTATTTACTTTTTTGGGGGGAAGATACCAGGGTATTTACACAGTGTTCATTTTTAGGCATGCAAAAGAGATGTCTCAAACCCTCTTTCTATCCTCTTTTAGTCTTCCCTTTTCTTGTCCTGTTGTAAGGATGGGGAGTTCATGCCTCCTGAGCCCCTTTAGATCCACTATTAGCTCTGTGCATAATGCAGTGCAGCTCTACCTATATATGATAGTACATCATATACTTTATACAGAGTAAGATTTTTTATTTTTTTTCTGAGTCAGATACTGTTTTGTAACAGCTTGTATGAATCTACCCTGAAATCTGTGTAAGAATCAATAAAAGAGCTGTGACAGAAAATTGCACATAACGCCATCAATAAGGGGTGTGTGTGCAAGGTGTGTTTCATGATGTATGAGCTGTGGAGGGGTGCATGTCGGCGTGTGTGTGTGTGTGTGTGTGTGTGGGTGTGCTGTGTAACCGTGTGTGTTGGTTGTGGTGCTGTGTTCGTGATGTGTCGGGTGCGAAGTGTTCAGTGTGCATGGGCGTGGTTCGTGTGTGTGTGTTGAGTGTGTGTGGTGTGTGTGTGTGTGTTGGCGGTGCGTGTGTGGCGGTGTGTGTGTGTGTACAGGTCCAGAGGAAGGTATTAATACTGTATGCAATTGATGCATAGTTGAGCGTATTAGCAAATTTCTTGCTGTTGTTTTAATGGCACATATCAGTCGAATGCACCGATATTCACATCACAAATGGTATTGCTACCAAGTGTTGCTGATTGTACAATGCACAAATCTAAACCATGCCATTATCATTTCATATCACAGGGTCTGCAGTGCATTAGTTCTTTTATAAGACGGGTTCCAGAAGGCTCACAATGTGATTCGTCAATTGACATCACGTGAGCGTGGCATATTCCCCCTAACGTTGCAAAACAGTTCCCATGCCAAACTGATAATACATGATCGATATCTGCTGCTATCACCACACCGATATATCGTTGAAAAATTTGAGTTTGTCAACAAGCTTGTAGGCCGTAACATCGTAGAGTAAGAGTTGTCTAGTTTACTAATATGCTCACCTCTTAAGATTCTTGTGTTGAGGTGTTTATAAAACCGCTTGCTTACGGAACCGGATTGGCCCTGTAGAAGAGCTTATGGGGATTTACAGAATCTCGTAGTCAACGGTTAATGATGTTTTCAAGATCAACTTTTAGATATAAGAGTCTAGGAAATAATAAGAGTTTACTTTGGTCGGAATCCCCTGTGCTGCCAGCAAAAGCATGGAAATGCTGGTGAAAACCGAGATAAAAACATTGTCGTAAACTGAATGAGCAACGTTATGTTAACTTGTTAGTGTTTAGGACCAGGTTATATAGGTCCTAGGACCAATGTTAAAGGCCTAGGGCCTAGATATTTTTTGTTACGGGCCATAGTTTCAAGGCTGTATTGCTGACCCTTCTTATAAAAAAATAATGCACTGTTCGTTTGTGTGGTCAGTGGCAGTTCCAGTGCACTCGTTTAGTTCAGTGCAATATCGATAATGCATTTCCCTGCAGGTGAATGCATTTTCCACTTGCACTGACTAAATTGCCCCCCCCCCCCCCCATGAAAAGGGCATAACGTGACATTTTTTTTTCAAATTGAGTTATATAGTGTAGGGGACTCAGTACATCATTTAAATACGCAGAACAAAAACATATTAATTAGAATGTCCCTTTGTTTCAGTAATCGCTTGTTAAAAGGACACTGAATAGGGTCTTTAACGGTTCAATCAAAATACATGTTTGCCAATATCTCCAAAAAACAAAATGCCAGTTGAGTGAGCCCTTTGTCATGGGGGGAGTAACTTTAGTCACTTCCCCATCAATGTGACCTCTCAAAGTTCATGCACTCTGGATTTATGGTTAGCAAAGTCCTCCTATCTTGAGGTCCCTAATACTCCTCGTCACAGTGGCCTTGAATATCTTTCTTCAGATGGGAAATCAGTTTCCTTTGAACTAAGTGTGCAAATTTGATCTAACCATTCGATTATCATGGAGAAAACATCGTCGATAACATGATTTATATCGACTGAGTTGAAAACAGATTTGTGATGAATATAATAAATCTATTTCAGGCTTAAATTGACAGTGCACTCTTTAGGGCTGTTATCAAAATGTGGTCCAAACAATGTTGTTTTCTGTAGATCCTCTTGTAACTAGATCTGGAGATTTGTGGTGCTGACTGTTTGTAAATGGCATTTTGGGTTGGCAGTGTGATGACAGATTTGTTGACAAAATACTAAATGCACGACTGCTCTTGCACTATAACAAGTTTAAAAGTTGAACAGCATGAAGGTCTCTGTTTTACTCCTACTGTACCTCCCTATTTTACCTCTCGTGTGCACAGCTATGGGGAATTCTTGGTCCCTCCCACTGCAGTGCATGCATATACCCCATTAGGTTTTCATAATCGATGGTATTTTGGGCCATATCGTGCCTCTGCCGATATTTTGAAATAATCATGAGATCATTATCGTGTATTCGATATTATCCAAACATTGCCCAGCCCTACTTTGAACACAGTCTTCAGCCAGGGTAAGAGCCAGAAGTCTCACAGTGCAAGATCTCTGGACCACCCACATTATTCCCCAGATTTTGCCTTGTGAGACTTCTGGCTCTTCCCCTGGCTGAGGACTGTGTTCAAAGGAACTCATTTCACATCTGAAGAAGATATCAAGGCCACTGTGATGAGGGAGATAAGGGACCTCACGAAGGGGGTCTTCGCCAACTGCTTCCATGGGTGGCAGCCACGAATCCAGAAACTTTGGGAGGGATTACTTTGAATGGGACAATGAGTCCATTTGCAGAAAAAGAAACCTTTTCTTTTTTGTCACACCTCAACAGTATTCCACTGAAAATGTATTTGTGCGAAATCAGTGCACCATCAGCCCACATGCTTGATGAATAGATGAAAGTTAGCTGGAATTAACAAAAAAGTATTGCCTCATGCTGTGAAAGGATTGTTAGTAGTGTGGGCATGCATGTCACATCCTCTTTGTACCTGGGATTGGCTCTGCCCATTGCTGCCTCCGGTGTGGTTACTAGAAGAACTCTTGGAAATCTCTAGTGATGGGGTGCTTATGGTCCTATGGACACCTCCGAGTCGAAAAAACCCTCCCTTACTTGGTGAAGGGACTCGGACCATCGGTATGCCAGTGCCTTTGTTCCTCTGTGGCAGCATCGGTGAGCTAACTGGACTCAGGATTGTCTTGATGTTAGATGGCCGAGAGCTCCTGCTTGGTCTCTCGGGTTTTCCAGAATCGGTGGAAGTTGTTGACTTTGATTTCGAGTTCTGTTTTGATTCATTACTCTGAGTGGATGTCGTGTTGTCTTTGTTCTTTGGCTTGTTTGACTTGGGATCTGTTTGTGCAGCGAGGCAAAAGGTTACAGTCTGCTTGATTGGTTTATCGGAGGATCCACAGGGGTCATTCCCAGAGTGCTTATTCACGGACGTCTGAATTTCGTCAGAACAATTTGTGTCGACACTCCCGACAACTTTGTCAGCTTTGTTAAAATCACATTTAGACGGCTGTAGTTTTTCATCGCTATCGTAGCCGTCACTGTGAGGCAACGACTCTTCAAAATCCATGGAGAAAGGATCACGTCCCGTACTTACTCTTTTGTTACCTTCGATGTCAATGGCCTTTGAAATGCCTTTCTGATTTGAGCTAGGGGCCTTGCTGGTGAAATTAGCAGCTAGTTTTGAGAGCCTAGGACTTGGTTTGGGTTTAGGACTTTTAATAAGTACATCTTTTTGTTCTGTGCATTTTTCTGGAGATGATTCAACAGCGTCGGAAGGCAGCTGTAAATCAGTTTCCTGTAAGTCAAAAGTAAAGAATGTTGCTTCACTGGATTTACATCCAAGGTCCAATTTGTCACTGACTGTCTTCTGCCCTTCTCCAGGTCTTTCTTCACACGGTTGTGCTTCAGGAGTTTTTGTCTCAGTTTCAACTGGCAGTGAGCTCATAGCATGTTCAAGTAATGATTTAGGGTCCAGCCCTTCAGTAGCAAAATCATCCAATACCACACATTTGTCTTTTTCACTTTGTTCTAATACAGGTTCTAAATGACCCATTTGTTGGTCACAGGATTTGTCGCAATTCTGTGGAAGTGGTAGCGAGTTCTGGGCGTTTTCTCGCTCGTCTCCACTGCAGGAGCTCCTCTCAGAGGGCAGTCTCTGCAAGGAAACAGCAACATCTGTGAAAACATCATCATCACATTTACTTCTACCCCTATCATCAATAACCTCATCATTATGATCATGACCACCACCACCACGTGAACATGTGCTTAGTGAATCCTTACACTCATTGTTTACATTTGCATCATTTGAACTTTTCAACGGATGACTTTCATCCTTCTGATGATTTTGCTCACCAGTGTTCTCGGATGCACCTTCATCCTTTTGATCCGGTGCTGTTGCTTTGTCCGGTTGACTTGTCACCTCTTCCCGGGGAACTTCAGCATCACCACTTTCTCCATGTTTTGTGTCCTCCTCTTCCTCCACCGCGTGGGATTCCAAAACTGGGCCGGAATCGACGAGGGCGATGATGGCCATCTGAATAGCCGTATCAATAATCTGCTGGCTCATCTCCACCCCCACTGACCTGGCGATGGCGACCTTTAACCCATCCTCCAGGTCCACCACCACTGGCTCAGCAGCAATCAAGCTATCATCAGATGAGGCGTCATTGCTCTTTTGTTTGATAACTTGGCCTTTGTCCTTTGACTGAGATGCAATGCTAGGACTTTTGGAACTATCCCCCTCACTCTTCTCCAACGCACTTTGACCCTTGACCTCTACGTCACCTGACCCTTTGGCAGATTCTCTAGAGCCAGAGAGAGTCTGGGAATCCATTGGCTTGATGTACCCCTGCAGCTGCGACTCTCTCCCTTCTGATGGTGGAGTCGTCCCCGATCTTGGACTGGGGAGGGGTTTCTTGTTAGGACTGCTTTCTTTGGGTTGGACTTGTTTAGGTGCTGGGGATGATGAAGAAGGCAGGGTCACCTCGGCTACATTAGAGTCAGCTGATTCACTGTGGGGTCCTACTCCACGGACTTTGAATCTGTGTAAAAAGACATAAAAATGGAATTCAAAATTATATTTTGAAATAAAACGTCTCACTTTTAACTCTATAACTCAATATGCAGTGCCATTACGTTAATTTTGTGAAACGTTTAGAACTGTTCTTCAAAATGTTTAAAACGTTTAATTAAATGTAATTGTAGTAATTGTGGGTTCTTATATTGAATACAGGCTATCGTCCCGTTATAGGATGATCGTATGGCAGTATTCAGACCCACCACACAAGGTCAATGTTTCATGGGTATTCATGAATATATACGATCTCTTCCTTGCGCAGCACAAAGTTTGTGCAGGTAAGGGTCAAGTAGAGGTCGTGATCGGGCCCTAGCTAAACGCTAGCTCTGAATAAGCCCTGCCTACCTATACGAGATATGGATTTGGAGCATTTAGACACAAATATATGTTGTACCGATATAGGATAATCGTACCAACAATGCTTAAACAATCGTTTTGATATACCAGCCTATCAATAAAGAGCATTAAGACGCATAAAAATGTGCCGTATCCATGTGTTATATTGATATGTGTCTTATATCAATACAAACACTTTTTAGTCTGAAAGCGAGGGGGGGGGGGTTATTGAAATCCTGAGAAAAGCTTACTGCACCTGTAAGTCCCCGGGGTGAGTCCACCCAGTATGGCCTGTGGGTAGGGGACATCCATGACCTCGTTGTGGTTTTGGCCAAGTTGGATGAAGAGTTTGTAGCCTTTGATGGGGCTGATCAGCTGCCTGGTCTTCTGCTGCTCCCCTGGCATGCAGGACGGCTGCCACTTCAGGGAGATGCTGGTGTCAGAGCGGGCCGTAGCCACCAGGTTCTGGGGTGGGGTGGGGGGCAGCTGTGGGAAGACAATGAATTACATTTACCACACTAACTTTTTAAAGGCGCAACAAAAAACAAAAACAACTCAAAAGAAATCCTCTAAACATGGCTATGGGATTCAAGGCTTATATCTCTGTCTCTTATAATCTCCTCCCGCAACAAAGAAAAGAACAGTTGGTCTTTTGATTTTCAGTCAGCTATCAAGTCAACCATTCAGTTTACCACAATAAATGATAGTCGTGAAAGTGACTCTCAGAAAAACTATAGTTTTGGTCGATCAGACAACTTTTTGGTCAATCTTTCACAAACATTCCATTGTCACCTCAGACATCAGAAACAATATCAAACCTACTGAAAATTGTTTATAGTGGTAAATTATGATGTTTAAATTAAAGGAGAGCATCAAGCAGTATGTACACTACCTACGGAAATGTTGGGGTCCCCCCCCCCAATTTTTTTTTTTACTATAGTGTAATTTCTCAAAAGTGAGAGACTTTCAGAGCAGAGCAATTTTCAGGGCATTAATATATCACATAGGTGTATCTAAAAATCATAATTGCGATAAATTTCATTTTTTTACAATTTACAAAAACTAGAAAGGGGCAAGAGTATAATCTCGGATTTTTACTTGCCCAAAAAGAAGACATTATACATGTATCTCACTAACTTGAACACTACGGCCTTTGTTATGGCATTGGAAGTCTATTCTCTTCTGCGGGTTGCAAAGGACTAGGAGTAAAAAATTAAGAGGACTTTACGACATTTTTCCACAATTCTGTGCAAGCCTGCTTGTCAAGCCAAGCCATCATCAATGACACATAAATTAAATAAAGATAAACAAATAAATAAATTGGATAAGCACACAGACAGACGACCCACATTTGATGTTTTACCCTCAAGCTTCCTAACCAAACACAGTAAATAAAGTACAATAAATAAATAATCATGAAAGTTAGTATTGGCAGAAGACAAATTTACAGTATTTGACACATAGTTTGTTCACTTAATTTTTGGTAATATTTTGGACATATTTTGCTCATTTAACATCAAATTTTACTAGCCCATTTTGGCAAGTAATTTTTCAATTATTGACTTTTTACTTGCCCGACAAGAAATTTTAGCGTTGAGCCCTGCATTTACAATGGAAAGCTTTGTACACTGGCTACCTGTGCAATCTCATATCATATTCAAAATTTTACTGTTGGCATAAGAAAATTTTCAGAATTTGGCACCATCATATTTCACCGAAATATTCCAAAATATGAAACCATAAGAAATCTCTGGTATGGCAGGAAGTAGCTGCAACTTTTTACACATGCATAGTGGAGAAAAATATTGTTTAAACAGTTGTCGATAGATAAGAATGTACCCTTTCTAGAAATGTAAGTTTTATTACCATGCTGTCAAGATTTAAGAACTCACAAGAGATATTGTAAAGTTCATTATTCAGGATCAATAGATGTTCATGAATGTATAGGAAATGTACCGATTTTGTTTTCATTTCACAGAAAATCTGTGATAAAATGTCCAATTTCTTGGAAAATAGACAAATGTAATCTTACCAGTTTTATAAGTAATTTAGGGAGAGCTATTTCTCTACTGAACAAAAGTGCAAATAGAAATAATATTACTCTCTTACTTTTTATTCTTTAAACCCATTGGAGACGATTTGATTTCAGTATAACACATACTCTCCATAGACCCCAGCCTGGAATATCTTGTTTCTAGCCTCCTACAGGTTAACAATTATTGAAAGGCTACTATTTTTGGCGCAAAATTGTGACAGTGACGCATCAAGAGTTAACTTACCTTTGCTGTGCTGTCGTCCGAATCTTTCTCATCCGGTAAGAAGTGTCCCGACTGAGAGGCGGAAGACGGCTGCCCGTTCCCCTGTTTAGAGGTCGTCCCTCCATCAGACCGCCACCCGGAGGCATTCATCAGCAGCTGCTGGACATCTAGGGGGTGAATCCCCTCGGGGAGACCCAACGCCTGGATGAGGTGTGCCTCCCACGACGTACTATTGGCCCCGGAAGCACCATCAAGGGGACCACCAGGGGCACTACCAGGGGCACTACCAGTGGTAGTAGGGGTGCCAGGGGCCCTGCTGGGGGCACTCTTGGAGGCATTGCTGTTGTTCCTCTGAGACTTCTGCTGGTCCTTGGCCGTTGACTGGTCCTTGGACGTTGACTGGTCCTTGGATGTTGACTGGTCCTTGGATGATGACTGGTCCAGGCTGAGGTACCCGGAAGTGATGAACGTTGTGATGTCGTTAATGGACTCTTGAAGTCTGCTGACCTGATATCGATGAAGTTTGGAAAAAAAAATGTAGAAATATCAGTGAAGATAATTAATACCTCCACCCCATTATATCCCCGACATATTGCCATAATATGCCATTACCATGGCAATGGAATTTCAGACAAATAAAAAAAAAAGTGCGTTGCACATCTTTACCCCAAGACCAATGTTTGCACCAAATCTCATGAGCAATGGTAAAAAATTCAGGAAGTACTTCGATCTGCAAGATTTTTGTATTGATTGCCATAATATGCTATTACCATGGCAATGCAGTTTCCAACACATTCTGAAGATTTGTCTTGCACATCTTTACCCCACGACCAATGTGTGTGCCAAATCTCATGAGCATTGGTCAAAACCTGAGGAAGTAGTTTGCGGCCATAATATGCTGTCACGATCGCAATACAGTTTCTAACACATTCAAAAAATGTGTCTTTCACATCTTTACCCCAAGACCACTTTCATTACAAGGTGTACACTATGAGCGTGTATGGACTTTCAAAAATGGACCCTAAATAAGTAATTATCTCTCAATCTCAGAATACCATAAAAAGTATCAAGTCTGTAAAGATACCCTATTAAATATCTGTCGATCTGAGAATATCCTAAACAAGTATTCAAGTCTGAAAAGCTACCCCTCTAACTTTGTGTGGCAGGGGTAGTAAAGCAAGATACATACCTGTCTCTGTAAATTATCACACGTCTTCTCCAGATGAACCTCTCTTGATGAGGGGAACTCAAAGGCAGTAGCAGCATCCATGGGGGAAGTCCCTATTGACTTGGTATCTGATTGGAATGTGGGCGGAGACCCACCGGTGGTGGTACCATCCACATCCTGCTTCCACTCCTGAAGTGTCTTCACCTGGAGGAGGAGATTTACGCATTTTAAATGAGATCTAAACATATCCAAAAAAGGTCACGCCCCCCTTTTCCAAAATATCATAACTTTTTAACGAAACAAGTTTTGAGCAAAATAATTTGGCACCAGGGTTCCTGCACTCATAACTTCTGTGTGAAAATGTGATTGATCCGTCAAGTTATGCATGAGTGAGCATGCATAGAAGGCAAAATTGTCACTTTTCAAAATCAAGGAGTCATTTCTTATGCCAAAATAACAGTAAATGATAATATTTTTTGATTTATATAAAGTATGCTGACTCAACCATGACATGATAACAACCTCTTATGTTCGTAGAACATGTGTTGATATGTGCTCACTCATGCATTACTTCACGGATCAATCACATTTCAACACATAAATTAGTCAATGAGTGCAGGACCATGCCTGCCAACTTATTTTGCTCAAAACTATTTCGTTAAAAAGTTACAGTATTTTGAAAAGGGGGGAGTTACTTTTTTGTGTGTGTTTAGGTCCGTGGAGGTGTCACCATTATGACAAACCGGGAATAGCTGACTCTTCCCAGCTTGTTGTCATAAAGTGTGACACCCCCACAGATCTACAAACAACAGTGATTATTAGCTTTATGTGTGAATAATTTGTTCAGATTTGGTCTTGCCTTGGAACTGTATTAATTGCAAACTTTCAATTTCAAATTCAAGTTAAGGATCAGGATCTTAGAGTCCCAGCACAGCAGGTAAAAAATATTTCCTTTTTGTGACTACTTTGTTGTTACCCTGTTCATAATAATCGATGGCAGATATAAAACAAATATGTCCTGGTGCAAGAGTCTCTACATGACACAATGACATCCTTGGTTACACAGACTTTTTTACTATTTTCCCTCTGGTGCCACTCGGGGCAAAATAGTACAGTCCACACTCAGGATCATCACAGTTCCAACTAGAGACTCTCGCACCAGTACATATTTGTATACTATTACTGTTAATATGTGGGATGAAACTGTGTGATACAAAGAATACAAGTGAGCTCATGAAAACTTTGGATCTGGAATTAACTGTGATGGAAGTGGTTAAGAGAAGTGGGTTGAGATGGATGGGCCATGTATTGAGAAGGGAAGATGATGAACCTGTGAAATGAGCATGGGATCTGGAAGTAGGTGGCATAAGGGGAAGGGGAAGACCAAAGACTAGATGGAAAGAAATGGTGAGGAGGGAAAGCGGTAGAGTTGGGCTAAAAGAGGACAGACAAGAAAAAGCGAAGGGAAGGAGTATCAACATGGTGGGAAAATCAGTGACCCCTCATAATAGGGAAGATACTGTAATAAACAATGATGATATTAATAAATAAAGCAAAATGAATAAAAATGAAAAGAATGCTGAAAATATTTTCATATTTGGACAAGTATTCAATTATGGAATTTCAGGGTTTTGCCAACATCAGTGTACATGTACAGTATGAGACCTAGACCATGTCTATTAGGTCACGAAACCTACAACACTGCTGATTTCATTGCCATTACTCATAATTGATACAAACCTGATTCCAAAGCAGTTTGAGTGCTTCCATTTGAAGTCCTCTCAAATGTTTCTCCTGCTCATACATCTGACGTGTCCTGGAAATACAAACAAACAGAGTGATTAGATTGGATTGGAAAGCATTTATGTAAGTTCCATAAATTTTCATTTCATTGGAAGATATTTGGGGTCTTCTACGGTAACGAGTGCATTTGGAAAAAGTGATCTTACGTTAGATTTTAAATTGAAAGAAATAATTGAAATTAGTGTAGGAGAGATAGTCTATGCTAATTATTTGTACCCAAGAGTGTTTTATATGATAGGCCTAAACATTTCACTTTCCACCAAATGTATGTAACATGGAGACTAGACAAAAAGTGTCTGTTTCCATGTTACATATGTTCACTCGAAACAGAAACTATATGCAACACACTTTTCTACAAATGATTAGCTTAGTCTTAGTCTATTTCTTCTACACAAATTCAAATAATTTATTTTATTTGAGGTTAGCTGTGGTGTGAAAATCTGAAACAGCACATACAGCAGTGGTATGGGATTGTCTGTTTTCATATTACATAGGTCACTGACTTGTAGGACAAAAGTCAAATGAATATTTTGGATACCTCTGTAGCTTTCCTTATTGGTCATGATTGCACAAAATCTGTGTTGACTTGTAAAAAAATATTTCAGTGTTACACGCACTGATTGCCAATGAATATTATGTAGGGAACAAGGTTAACCACTGAATGTGGTTTTATTCACAGCATGTGTTGTTAATCTTAGATTATGAATGCACTGTGGTGCATGATTTGCAAATACAGCTGCCAGGAATTCTGTAGAGTTCATTATGAGTATGAGAATGATCATGTTGAAAGTCACTAGTGAAGACAAATAAAAGAGGGTGTACTGTGGGGCAGATTAAATAATATCACTCCATGGTTAAAAATCCCTGGATCAACATTGTTTTAAAGAATTGGGCAGTTTGATATCAAATCAATCATTCAAAATATTATGGCTTTTGTTGTGATTGTCTGACAGAATCATGTTGTCTAGCAAACTTGTCAGAAACATTTGAGACTTTCCGATGATATCAATTTACAAATAGAAGTGATACCAAATTCTACACTGAGCAAATTTTTTTTTTGTCAAATCTTGTAAAATCAGACTGTCCAAAACTGAATGACACAGGCACACAAGTGGGCAGTGGAAACACTTCTTTTGTAGAGAGTCATGTGAAAAATGGACAACTTGATTTTTTTGCAGATCTGGCCCACGCTAAAGAAAAAAAAAATCAGCTTATTTACTCCAATTACCATTTAAGTCTGAAATGAGTGTAGTCTCAGGCATCCAAGCATTTCATGGAAACAAAATTCCCTGATTTTTCCCTTATGGAAGTTAATAAGTCCAATATCATCATTTTGACTTATTTGTTGCCTTGCCCATTTTTTCCTCGATAACTAGAAAGTAGGACCACTGGTCAAACAAAATTCCCTGATTTTTCCCTGATTTGCGAGCCTTTTCTTAAATTCCCTGACTGGAAAAGGGAAAGTCATTTTCCAGGATTCCCGTGATATCCAGGTTGGCTGGCAACCCTCCCTGAGTCTGTTTGGGGGTAATCAAGGACTTTGGCTGCTGGTTCATCATGATAAAAACTTCCCGCATAATTTTAGAGACTGTCATTTCAAATCAGTCATTTCAGACCCCCTATTGGGTCAGTTTCCCTCTCTGGTCACTAAACCTTATGCCAGAACTGGTGGTGTTACGTAAACATTATCTCCAGTAATCAGGCTAGGATATCGAAGAGGGGTCTTCACTGCCTCTGTGACAGAATGCCATGTTTACATTATTATCTCAATCTGGAAGGCGGTTAAACCAATCAACATGGTGGGATTACTCCATGAAAACAGTGCTGAAACTACAGTTTGTTTCCGAGTCACATGTAGTAAGCAAATAATTACCATTGGTGAAGGTGATGGGACGATCTATCACTTCCGAGGCGATCTGGATGTAGCTATCTTTCCAAAGCGAAGCTGAGGAAAGATAGCGTATACATTCAGATTGCCGAGGAAGTGATAGATCGTCTCGTCTCTTGAAACCAAAAGGTGATTATTTGCTTTATACTCCACATCAGAAACCATTTAACTAAAGAAACAACAAAGATATATATTTCTCTGAAAAAGACATTATTTTGGGCCTGAATATGGAATACGCACCCGAACAACTCCAGGCTGCCCACCACCGGGGACGTTTGATGCGTGCGCGTTAGTGTACATGCATGTTGCGTATTTGCGTTCATGAAGTACGCGCCAACGCGATGGTGCTAGTACGTATGTGTTTCGCTGATCTCTTCAGTACACACAGTCCTAACGCGTCAACAATCAATATTTTGAGTACGCGGGAAATAAAAGTGCATTACACTTGGACTATCAATTTACTATATACCGAGTGTAACAAACTTTTCTGGGAAAAAGTACGCTTATCACGTGATCAACTCTTGGCCAATCCTATAGCAAGATTCTTAGTATGTGGAATATAATAGCGAATATACGCACTCGGAAGGTTTTCAGAGGAGCGTTTTCGTAATGTTCAGTAATACCTACCTATCCAACTCCATATTGAGGTACTTGATGTGCTCATCCACTCGCTGTGTCTTTATCGTCTTCTGGACATTTCTCACTTTCTCGTCAGTCTTCCTGGCGTGATGTCCTCTCCAGTTGGACTGGATGCTGGTGGCAGCCTTGGAATCATCTTTGCCTGTCCAGGCCTCCTGCGCTGGGGTCTGTTCCGCTTCGGGTCTGCACACAAAAGACGGAATTGGTGATTTATGGGATGCCAAACTGGTGATGAAAAATGATACAATTAATAAAGGCAGGGCATCCCTTTTGCATGCCTAAAAATTTACATTGCATAAATATACTGGTGTATAGAAAAATATATCATTTAAGAACAGGTCTAGGAGCTATAAACCCAGTATTATTGGATTATAGTGACTGGAAGACTTTGATTTGAATTATTTTCTCATAGAGACAAGAATTCCTCACATACAACACACATACTAAGTTGGCAGAGGGTTTGGGTTTTTTTTTCAAATTCTGGGTAATTACTGATGTTCAGATTTCTTCATGAATAGCCTAAGGGCATGAGAGATGTTTTGCTGTTCTGCAAATGAGATTCCCTGCTTTAAATGTGCGTGTACAATATTTAGAGCTTGTGTTCATGATTTGCACATCAAGAAATGAACTTACATACCAAATATTAAGCTGAACTCATTTATAATGGAGAGATTCACATGATTCTTCACCTCTCAATAAGCCTTGGTGCTGAAAAGCCAGCCTTCGTAAAAAAACAGGGTTCCCAGCATTTCAAGAAAACAAAATTCCCTGATTTTTCCCTAATGATTGAAGTCTCAAAATTCCATGATGATTATTTCAACTCATTTCCAGTTTCACGTGTTTTCTATGTTGTTGCAGTGAACTATTTGCAGTTTTGATATGCAACAAAATATAACAGAGTCTGACTACTTTTGATTTTTGGGGCCAATCAAAATTCCCTGACTTCTCCCTTATTTGAGGCATTTTTATTAAATTCCCTGACTTTTCCCCGACTGGAAAAAATTAAAATAATTTCTGATTTCCCTGATGGGCTGGGAACCCTGAAAAAAGTGCTGTTAAAATTCAAACAGAATGCAACAACACAATGTCGCTCACTGAATTTGAAATGCATTCAGCTGTTAAACTAGCCTGACTTAATTTGTGTATCATCTAGTGAAATCTGAATACCTGTGAACCAAAGCTTACAAGGCGAAAAACTCACACCAGTGCAATTGGACAATTATCCTGCAATCTTTGTTAC
>JZLH01S0273614.1:30791-60155 GCA_001188425.1 Eucidaris tribuloides
AAGCTTTCTGGCTGCTATTGAATGATTTGCAAAATAAACCATGGATAATAATAAAATATGAGACGCTTTATCTAACATGCAAAATCTTATACATCATACTCGTGGAACCATTCACTATTTGTTTATAATTGTATACAGTGGACATGCTAATTATACATAATTCTCTATGGACAATCAATTTATTAACATCATCATAAAATTGGTGGTTGACGCAACATTTGATCTTGGCCGTTTAGATGCTCAGGTGATTATATCTCAGAAGATAAGAGTTGATGGGTAAGAGCTGCCAATTGGGTTCCCAGTTCAGAAGAGGTTAGGGTTAGGATGAGGGGGGGGGGCTTAGGTTAGGGTTAGGGTTAGAGTGAGGGTGAGGGTGAGGGGGATTAGGTATAGGGTCGGAGATGAGAGGGTTACGTTAAGATTAAGTAAATAGGGTTGGGTTTAGGGTTATGTATGAAATAAACACAACAAAAAAGTAACTCCCGCCCCCCCCCCCCCCCCCCCCCCCGCTTTTCAAAAGCTAGAAAAATCTAACATAATTTTGGAATGAAATGGTTTTGAGGAAAATAATTTGCAAGGAGTGTTCTTGCACTTATTGACTAATTTCTGTGTGAAATGAGATTGATTTGTCAAGTTATGCATGAGTGAGCACATATCAAAGGCAAGAATGTCACTTTTCAAAATTTACAAGGGTCATTTTGGGAGATTTGTGATATAGGATTTTGACAAATTATGTTTCTGAGGAATGATTAAGCACTATTTATGTTAATCATGTATCGCTTCACCCCCCTTACACCTCCCTTGATACTTTTCAGATATTTTACAATTCAGTGAGTTCAATTTGAAAATTTTCATCCTTCCTTACTTTTGATATTGTAAAATCCATAAAGTTTATCGAAAAAAGTGAAATCAGATATTTTTTTTCAGCAAAGTGTATCTTCACATGTTGTATGAAAATACTATTGTTTATTGTTATTTTGGCACAAAAACTGATTGACTCCTGTGACTTTTGAAAAGTGACAATTTTGCCTTTTAATGCATGCTCACTCATGCATTACTTGACAGATCAATCGCATTTTCACACAGACGTTAGTCAATGTGTGTAGAAACACTCCTGCCACAGTATTTTGCACAAACTCTTTTCGTTAATAATGCCTCTGGCCCCCTTACGGGGTGGAGGCACAAAAATGTTATGGTATTTCGAAAAAGGAGGGTGTTACTTTTCTTATTGTGTTTAGTTGTCGGAGCAATTGTCACCAAGGAAAATGTCCCGGAACCACCCACGTTACCCCAATATTTACCTCTGAGACTACCGTGAGTGGACATGTGTTCCCAAGGTACTCCACCAGCTGCAGGTGGTGGCCTGGGTGGTACCATCTCCCCTTCCCCTGACTGTACAGCCACTCTGCTTTCAAGCTGTGTCAAGGGAGAGAAAGGTGATATGATCTAAACATTATCATCATCATTTATTAATACATTGTGTTGTTTTAGTCGACAATTTGCTGCAAATTTATACAAACAAAATGGGGCATCTCAGACTCATGATCTCTGCTCGTGTGGTAAACTCCAGACTCATGAACACGTCGTCAGTGAATGTAGCGTGACTTGTCCCCCTTGCCCACCAACAACCCCCAGGTGGTGACCTACATGTATCTGACCAACTGCCATTTTTGAAGTTGTAGTTGACATACAAAATAATAATAATAACACTTTGCTGACAGCACACCAGCTTGTACATGTACATGTGTGTAACCTCAAGGGAATACTGATGGCACATCAATTCACTGGGAAGGCAATTGGTTTGTTCAGAAAATAAAGACACACTAAACCGACTAGATGTAATACAAGGTCTTGTTTCGATACATAATTTGATTTTTTTTTTTACATTCATACACATAACTATATAAAACAATGCTGTTTCTGGTTGGATTTTAGCACAGCAACCAAAGTGTTAACCCACTGGAGACAATTTGATTTCACTACAACATGTATTTTCCATAGACACCAACACAAGTTGACTCGTACTTTGTCTCCAATGGGTTAAGGTCAGCATCTTCCCTGTTACATTGAGCAACATGTTGGAATATACTTCAAACAGCTTTTGAAACATGCATGTTGGACAAAAGTGTTATGTACAAACATTGTTCATACCCTTTCTAACAATGTCATTTCAATTTCAATATTGTTAGGATTTCTACAGTTAGAATAAATTTTGTGAAATAATATATTTCTGGACAACAGATACAGTGTTCACGGTTAACAGTAGCCTGCTAGTTAATGGCTAACAAAAATCACGGCGGACTAGCCAAAATCTAATACTAGTCTGCATGGCTAGCCAAAATATTACTTTAGTGTCGCATGAACACTATGAAATATATTCAATTTTGGGTGTTGGAGCTGGTCAGAATTCCGGTGGTCTAGTAAGCTAACTAGTCCGCCCGGCCAGTTTTTAAAAATATAAGTTAAGCGTGACCCCTGAGATATTCACAAATTGAATTCATAGGAAATGCATGTTTTTCCCATTTCTCAAAAAAATCTGTGATAAAATCACAAATTTGTAGGAAAATATCTAATGTAAACCTACAAGTTTGATGGGTGATTAAGACTGTCCCTCTGCTATATAAAAATGATATTTCTGTCACACTTTTTATATTATTGGTACATATTTAAGGAGTACAATTTGTAGTACAACATTGTGCCAGCGACACACATTAAGAGCTAAACTGCATGTCAGGGATCTCCTTCCGCCTCCCATGGTAAATAAGAGCAACCTTGTTCCATTCCTGTGTCATGTAACAACATATCCTTGCCCCCCCCCCCCCCACCCCCCCACCCCCTGAATTGCCCCCCAGTGTCGGTCTTACAGTCTATTTTGTGTTGGCGTTGAGACGTTGACACGATAAGACGTTGCGAGGCGGGCGGTGGCTTAATCACCTTATCCTGCTGAATGGCAAAAAAATCTTTGTGTGGGAAGAGAAATCATCAGCAAAAAAAATGTTGCTATGATGTACTCACTCACACATAGTTCCATATGTGCAGGGAATTACTGACTGTGAAAGAACAGCCGCTCTATCCTTGGATCAAGTGAATGACATAGTTTATAAAAGTCATGTAGTTCATCGAGTTGAAATGCTGGGCCGTACATTTAGTATGTGTGTTAACATTGTAGTGTTACCCAAACTGCAAACGCGACATGTTGCAATTAGTGTGTTTATTAGCTCGCTTATTTCTAAAAAATTAGCACCCAATGTGCTTCTTTAGTATTACTATTTTAAGAGTAAATCAATTATTTATTTAAAGGCAAGGTTCACCCTGACATCAAGTTGATTTTAATGAAAGCAGAACAATGAGAGAACATATTAGTGAAAGTTTGGCGAAAATCCACCAAAGAATAACAGAGTTATGAAGTTTCAAAGTTTTAAATTTGTGACGTCACATGCGAGCAGCTCCCCATATGTCACATAATTATAAATTCATAAATCTCAATTTTTTAATAGTTCATGATAATTTGAATGCGGTTTTTTTCATAGTTGCATGTATGAAATAATGTTTCTGATAATATATTGAAGGTACAGGTAAAATCATTTTCAAATTTCTGAGAAAACGGCACTTTTAAGGAATTTATATCACATGACATATGGGGAGCTGCTCGCATGTGACGTCACAAATTTAAAACTTTGAAACTTCATAACTCTGTTATTCCTTGGTGGATTTTCGCCAAACTTTCATTAATATGTTTCTCTCGTTGTTCTGCTTTTATTAAAACCAACTTAATGTTAGGGTGAACCTTGCCTTTAAGAGCTAATTTTAGTCTTTGGTTTCATTAGGTTTGGGAAAGTAAGATTAATGGTTCACAATCAGTGATGACTACTCTACTACAAACTAGGGGAAAAAGTTCAAATTTGAAGTCACCACTGTCAGTCTAATATCTCACAATAATGAAATGTTGTTATTTCTTCATCAAAATAAAACAACATTGATAACAGAAACTGCACTGGGGGGGAGGCCTGGGAGGCCCCCCTCCTCAACGTTTTGCGCGATATATCTGCAACGCAAAAAAGCTCTCACCGCGACATTTGGTCACTTTTTTCCTTTGAATCTCTTGCATTTTTTAAAACCATTTTTGCGACGTCTAGATACGTGGTTCCAGAGTTACGCATAATTTTGTACGTGCGTGTCGCATCAAAAATTGCTCTAAAACGTGATTTCATGTACAATTTCAATACAAATTGTGTTTTCAGCCAAAAATCATAAATGTATGAATATTTTTGCTATTACTGATTCAAATTGATTAATTTTATGCTATCTATGATCGCAACAGTGTCACCGACAAATTTCTATGAAAAAACAATGAAAAACAAACAAATATATAAGAAATTGAAAAAACAATAACATACATGTACATAAGCAATAACTTTTAATTAGATATCGTCAATTTGTGGTGGTACATTTGCTAAAAACACTACAACTAGAATATCTAGACCAAAAATTAGTACAATTGGAGCTTTATTTAGTGGCTTAGAGCAAAAAGACCGATTTCACTCATAAATCACGCATAAATTGGCATAATTAATCAAACAACATTATTTTTGTAAAAAATAACAGTACACTCTTGTAGAGTACGTGGCAGGCAATGTGCATGCCGATCGCATGGTGCCAAATAGTCCAGTACAATAAGGGTTATTAAATTCTGGATGGTTGTGGTACCAACAATTAACCTCCACACAAATCATAATTTTCCAGTTCTCTTTAAATGTACATTGAAAGTGCAATTGGGTGTCACCCTATGTAATCTTATAATCAGACCTGTCTGATGATGTCATCAATTCTTGACGTCGATTCCAGAGATGGGAGTAGGCTGGACAACGGGCTGGGTCCCAAGCTATTGCTACTCTACAGTCATCCTAGCTCATGAGCTAAATAAAGCTGTATACAGCCTGTATGAAATCCCTGCATTAATAACCCCCCCCCCCCCTCCGCAGCTATCAGAAATGAATCACGTTGCAGTCATCAGTTGCTGCACGGAATGCTATCATTGTTTGAAATACGACAACAACAGGCGATGGCCATAATTAACTGACCACAAGACAGCATTTCGTTAATCCCCGAAAACGGCACTCTGGTGTCAGTGTCCTGGCTGTCATACAGTGTAACTATTGACCAGAGAGGTTACAGCCAGGACTACAGACAGACTAGACTTGAAGACAAGATACTCCACGTACATGTAGGTAAAAGGAGGTCAGATAGAAATGTGGACAAAACTGACCGGAATGAAGGTAATTTCACAATATAAACACAACAAGAAAGTAACTACCCCCTTTTTCAAGATACCATAACTTCTAAACCCCTTGGGGAAGACAGGCTTGTATAGAAACATGATGGCACATTCAGAGTTGAGTTGCAAGACTAAGTCGCGAAAAGTCGTAGTCGCGACTGTCTGCACGGAGTCGCGACTCCGACTATCGGAACGCAATAGTCGACTTTTTATCACATGTTAATTTGTATTAAAAATGTCAAAAGACGTAAAAATTGAACAGAACTACCAATCATTTATCTACCATTTTTTGCAGAAATGAATCCCCTATCTCTCTTCGATTGCAAATCAAACAGAACTGCCAAAATGTACTTGGATCAGCCTATAATCGTGCAATGCTATCATACATGTGTGTTGCCGTATACGTTGCACTCACTGCCGACTCCGACTGCGACACGCATGCACCCCACAGTACACCACCAATCTTGAACACACTACGTTGAACACCGATAGTCGACTAATAGTCGGAGTCGCGACTATTGGTGGGCGACTAGTCGACTCTCTAAAATGCTGAAGTCGTGCAACACTAATTCAGAGACAACTGGCTTCCACAGAACCCCCCAAAAAATTTTTCACCTTTTCACCCAAACTGATATTATTTTGCCTACAAATGGCTCTGTACCATTTAGTAAACATTATAACCTGAATACATGAAAAAAATCATATCTGGGCTTGAGATGTACTGGGCTTCTGTACAAGCCCATCGTCCCCAAAGGGTTAAAGAAGCAGTTTTGAGCAAAATAATTTGGCAAGGGTGTTCCTGCACTGATTGACCAACTACTGTGTGAAAATGTGATCTGTCAAGTCATACATGAATAAGCATGCATGAAAGGCAAAAATGTCACTGTTCAAACGTAACAAGGGTCATTTTGGGGGATTTGTGATGCAGGATTTTTACAAATTCTGTTTGTGGCAAATGATTAAGCGCTATTTATGTTTATCATCTATAATTTAACCCCCTTACACCTCCCCTGGCACTTTTTGCATATTTTACACTTCAGTGAGCTCATTTCAAAAATTTCCAACCTTCCTCAAGTTTGAAATTGTAAAATCCATATCCAATATTCTTCAGCAAAATGTATCTTTACATGTTGTACGAACATAAGCGGTTGCAACCATGTCATGGTTGAGTGGGCACACTTTATAAATGTTATTATTTACCATTATTTTTGCATAACAGATGACTCCTGTGACTTTTGGAAAGTGACATTTTTGCCTTTAATGTATGCTCACTCATGCATGGCTCGATGGATCAATCACATTTTCACACAGAAGTTAGTTAATGAGTGTAGGAATACTCCTGCCAAATTATTTTGCTAAAATTCATTTCATTAAAAAGTTATGGTAGTTTGAAAAGGGGATTATTTACTTTTTATGTTGTGTTTATTTGCAAAAAATTGTTTTCTTCTAGAATGTGTTCTTGATTTGCTCAAAACTATCCCCTTTCCTTGCCGAGATGTTAATCATAACAAGGCAATATCAAAATTATGTCTCACAACCCGTGACTAAATGACACAAAAGTATCCCCAAATTGTACATCCCTAACCCAAGTTTGATGTCACAAGAAAGCCTTGCATGTGAACTTTAACAGTTGACCTAAAATGACCTTTGACCTTAATATGTGACCTCTGATGGCATGATAACATGAATGTACCCCAAGTGCATCTTTCGCCCAAGTTTGGTTGCCATTGCAGCAACATGTGCCCAGTTATGTGTCATAAAAGAGTCTTACAGGTAAACTTTAAAGGGTACCAACACCCTGAAAATCAAATTTGTGTACAGCTAGAATACACAAAAAATAACCACTAGACAGATGTCATAGCTCGTGAAGTGATCATATTTTGATAATAATCATCACAACATTTTGGAACTCAGTTCCGCGCGTTCAATCTCAGTTCCGTAAACGCCGGTTATATGCGTGCGCGTTCTGGCTATACGCGCACGTTTTTACCAAAACTATCGGAGTTCAGGATCGATCTGTGTGTACGCAATATGCCACACCGTGTCGCGTTCCTGATCAAAAAACGTTGCAAATTTTCAGCCAGTCTATCTCAAACACTTCATCCAAAAAAGTTGCTAAGTGTGAGACGTTTCGGTCGCAAACAGCGACCTTTTCAAGGGTCGAGACTCCGCCAAAAGTATGAACGCAATTGATTGTCAGTCGGCTCACTTGAGAAACTCGCGTGCACTTGCACGGGCTCAACTCGGCTGTCGAGCTTACAGCAAGGCAATTGCCGCGGGTATTGAACATAAAATGGGTGAAGATCGGAAGCCTGTATTGAGGGATGAAATATTAATGATATAGATAGTTTTAGGTCATGAAAAACATTTTTTTATGCCTATAATATGCTTCCTGTATCTAAATGCCACAATCCGAGGCTATGGATTATTATTTGGAGGAAAGTCGCTCAAACTTAGTATTTGTGGTGCGAGTAATGTGTAATGTCCCACTGAGTGCTGCATGCCTCGCTGGCAAAACGCCGCCCGGTGGTGGGGTGGTAGACTGAACGGTTTCTGGTGGTGATACAACATCATTATTTTGCAGAATCTTTTCTTCTTCATGCAATATACGCGACGCACGCCTGTCCTTTTGTTGCAGACTTTTTCTTTAAATTACGGCTTTCAATAAGTGAAGTAATTTGCGCAAGTTTATTCAGTACAGGTTGCTACACGCAGCTAATAAAATAACAATACAATTCCCGCCGCTACTTACGCAAGAATAGCACAAACAGGATCCGGGTCTTTTGATAAAAAATACCTGTTGACATTTTTTGCCATTAACCCAGTGTCCCTATTAAGACAAATCACTGCAGACGTATATTCAAGTTCATAAAAAAGGCACAGGGAGTAGAACACTATACCGTTGACCCAAAAATATAAACCGATCCGTAGGGCCTACATGACTTTTGTATGTCACACTTTATTTTAGCATCATATGGAGCCGAATATTACCACTGACAATTCATTTCCAATTGTAAAAGCATGCAAGCACCCGAAATTTGTTTTAGTATTTTAATCCGAATAGGTCTGTATCCATAATTTATTTCCGATCGGGAAACAACTACACTAAATATAATTTATGTGCACCCTTTTCCCTCGATATATAAACGTTTTTATTTTAACTGGCTAGGTCGGATCGGACCAGTAAAATTGACCGACAGTGAACTTTACAGGTCCCCGGACCGTTGTATCTGCAACACCCTAACCAAACGGCAATAATGAGTGTTATCAATCAAGACGTTTGACAGAAGAAATATCGATAGTGCGATCGATCGATTGATAGTATCGGGTGATCGAGTAGTCTATGCCAAGTCGTTTTTTACTTTACTTGTTGTTTGAAATTCACATTCAAACCTCATAAATAAAAAACGGAGTAATCATAAATGCTGATATTTTGCAGAGGGCATGGCACAAATATATTCTACATGTATAGCAAATAAATTACTCAGGGTGTTGGTTCCCTTTAACTTTTGACCTAAAATGACCTTTGATCCCACCATGTGACCTCCAACAGCACCATTTGTGACGGACGAAAGACGGACACCATTTGAATCCCTTAGTCTCTCCTTCACCTCCAGTGGGCAAGACAATAACTACTGCACATTTGGGACTTGTATTCTGGTATGCAGTGCAAGTTTACTTTTCAATTTCAGATATAAGTGTCTTGTCTCAATCTTACAATTATTGTTTTTACTCACATACAGCTTTTTGCACACTTATCTTAACTGCAAGCCAAATAATCCATTTGGTAGAAAGAATTCCGCAGATATACCAAGAAATATCTGTGCTCAATTTGCCAGAAGGGCATATATCTACTGATACATGCTCCTGCCAAAGTAATCCAGTACATGGTACTTGTAATTGTTAACTCTTAACCCATTGGAGACGATTTGATTTCGCTATAACACACATTTTCCATAGACTCCAACACGAGTTAACTCGTACTTTAGTCTCCAACAGGTTAACTTGTTGAGCGTTTTTGAACAATGCCACACTGTGCCACTTTTGGTGTGCAGTGTCAATTTCAAACAGGCATAACGGTTTACACATAAATGTTGAAGAGTCATAGACATATATTGTAGATAAATTGTAGATACTACCCTTTCCAAAAATGCAATTTTTCTTTTTATATTTGTTAATAAATCTGAAGCTAGAATGGATTTTGTGAAGACATATACAATGTATTTTGAAACAATGTGTGGCGACAAATACATAAAAAAATTGCATTTTTTCTCATTCACACAAAAATCTGTGATAACATTTTTTAAATTCATAGGAAAACTTTCAATGTAAACCTACCAGTTTTATGAGTGATTTATTCAGGGCTATCCCTCTGCTATATAATAACGAACAAACAAATTGAAATACTGTCATACATTATACTTATTATTGGCACTTGTTTAAGGGTTACCATGTGTGGTGCTTAAAGCACCAGCCACACACCAAGAGTTAAATGTCTAAGATCAGATATTCCCTTTAAAGCCCCAGTATAGTTTCGGTAAATGGTAAAAATGAAATTGTTTGCATTTATGCTTTTTAGATACATCTAAATATCTATCAATGCCCTAAAAATTGCTCGCTCTGAAACTTTCACATTTTTGAGAAATTACTCAATACCCCCCCCCCCCCTCCCCCGACGATTTCCCATAGGTAATGTACACATCACTAGATGCTCTCCTTTTATTTAAACATCATAATTTGTCACTTAAAACAATTTTCAGTAGGTTTGATGTTGTTTCCTGATGTCTGGGGTGAAAATAGAATACTTTGTGAAAGATTGACAAAAAATGTGTCTGATTGAGCAAAACTACTGATCGCATCTTTATCCATCAATATCAATCAAACCAATAGAATGTACTAACCTTTCCTTGTGGGTGATTGCATAGCCATCCAAGATGTGAAGACCCGGGCACCAGTTGACAATATAGGGCCTGTAGTCAAAGCCGCTATTAAAGGGGGAATTATTGCTCAGTTAAGGAAAACACACAAATTATCTCAACAGTTAAAACCAACTCAAAATTTCTTATTGAAGGCATTATTTAACAATGAAATGATTTTAAAATTAAAAGCGACATGGACATGTATACAGTATATTCTTTTAAATGTCTGTGATAAGGTCTAAAAATGAAGCCCTGAACAAAAAAATGTATGATTACTTAGTGCTTAAACAAAGGGAAAAATCTATGAGTGACTATGGTATACCATACTTGTTCCATCCCTCCCCCCCCCCCACCACAAACTGCAGGGTTACATGTATATTCTTATGATAAAGTGAAGAATTTCAAGCTCATAGCAAGTTGAGTTGAATAGAAGCACGAAAATCAAGGAAACACATCATCAGTGAAAGAATTAGAAAAATCAAACAAAAGAGAATAAAGATATCAATTTTTTAAAATTCCAAAGATCATTGCCAATTATAAAATTAGCAATGCTAATTTACTGTGGGAAACCATACATTACTGTTTTGTACACAAAATAGCACTAAAACTTTTATTTTGCTTGAAATCAATGTTTATGTCTGCTACACTTACATGTAGTTCACATAAAAAATGTAAAACAAATGTAAAAATATTTTAGTGTAAACATACATGAAGTACAGAGATGAAGAAAATGTTTCTTCAGAAAATTGAATGTAAAAAAAAACGGAGGGTTGCTCGTACAGAACAATGCAAATGTGTTATGAAAATTTGATTTCTAAAGATTAATAAATAAATCTTATCAATATTAGCCCGAGTTTTCTCAAAGTAACTCTGTCTGATTTCTCTGATTATCCTGCCTCTATTCAAAGCAACTTTCTGTGAGCCTGAAATGCCCCTTTAAATGTCAAAAGCAAGCAGTAAAAGGAGTTCATTTACTTTTATGAAACTAAACTCAGTTTGTTTCTTAATTTATTTGTCATAACGTTCTTGAAGAGACTTGGTGACTAACTCAAGTTTTCCAATCCACATAATGAAACAATTATCCCTGTTTTAGCATACAGGAATCTCATAATTTGTCTTAGGTTTATGGGCTAGGGTTGGCTCTGAGCCACGGATGCGGGTTGTCATCACTGCCACACTAAAATGGCAAATGCATTTTAGAGCTTTCGTATATGGGGACGACTATGGTGAACATAAATAACGGATATGTGGCAAAGAAGAAAACATGTCTAGCATTTGAATATAACTTACCTGTGGAAATACAGAATTTTGTCATAATTTATGACACTGTGCTATTTTCAGTCACTCAAAGATACAACAATCACCATGTACTACTGCGTAGAGTGATTGTAACCTGTTCTTATATTTACTGTATTTTTGTTTATGTTTTATTTCTCCAGACTGCAAGGGTTGGTGGTCAGTGCTAGGTGGAAACGACCAGCTCCAAGAAATTTAACCATAACCTTTTCCCAACAAGTACTAATTTCATATGAAAATGCTTCAAATATTTACTAATTTGTAAAGTGAAGATTCTACTACTTACTTCACTGCCTATTTATACATAATTATCCCAATTTTACTTTTTTTTTCATTTTCATCTAGTGTTTCTTTTTGATTTGTGGGTGCATCATGCTTGGTTTGTGCTGGGCACTACTTGGTAAACATTAAGCCAGTAAAACCCACCATTAAAAATATTTTGTGGATAAAACACTGAATATAAACTAAATGCACTGAACATGTTAGCTGTGAACATGGACTTCAGAAATTGCTGCAGTCTCCACAGCCTGTCTCAGAACTTGAGGTAAAATGAAACTTACAGGAAGAAACAGGGCCGGTTTCTGACACGAGAGAAAGCAGGAAATGTAGCTTTCAGAGATGAAAACAGATATAACATGGGAAATATAGAACATCTTAGCCATTAGATTATCTCCAAAGATAAAATCATTCTAATGTCTTTCATTCCAGAACAAATACTATGGTTACTTTATCTCAAAAGCAAATTTCTATAATATTCCTCAGACCTAAAAGAGAAAACAAAATACATTGTATGAATTTGTATTGTTAATATTGTTATGTTCTCTAATTATGATTGAATAGGATAGACTGTACAATAATAAAAATGTGACATTTATCAACTTCAAACTTTCTTTTAATGCCAGTATTTTGCACTTACATGTACATGTACATAACATGTATTGAACTTTTCTAAAGACAAACACATCAAGTCATAATTGAAGTTACTATAAATGATCATGTATCTGGAACTAGACGGACAAACATTAACAGTGATCTTGGCAGTGGTTCACATCATGAATCACAGACTCCTTTTCACGTAGATATAAAACTTTTCGGAGAATCTGGGAATCAGAACTTTCTGTGGAAAAAGAGAAAGCAGAATACAGCTAGAAATATGGTCACACCTAGTAGCCATGATTCAAAGTTTGACTTTGATGAGGACACAACATGTGAAATTAGGCTTCCAAAATGAGATGGATTTGTGACTAAATCAACACTCAAAATGCCACAATGACATGAAGATTATCTTAGCAGGATTATCATCCAATAAAACCAGCATTTGGCCCAGCAAAGTGCCAGACTAAATTCTCATTAGGCATTTTATGAGTCAATGTTCAGTGCTTGGGATACATGTACATTCTACTTGGAATCTCTCCACTGTCTTGATACTGTGCACACTGAATATTTTGTAATATATTTATTCTTAAATTTCATGACTAAACACATGCAAAATTTTTCACTTCCTGAAAGATGTATTTCTGTACAAAGTCTATCTCTTGAAGCAAAATCACAAAAATATATTGTACACAGAAATATATATGGCATATTCTAGAGTGTACTTCAACACAAATGTACCATGGACTCCAGACCTTAAAAGTACTGGTGAAGAGTGTTATACATGTATGTAGAAAAAATGTCAGAGAAAACGTGGCTTGGGCATAAAATACAACTTACAATGTGTATAAAAAATGAAATACATGTACCTTTCTAATTGCATAAATGTATATTAACAGGAATATGATCGACAACCACATTACCAAAACATCTGAAAATGACAGTGCCACTTTTATTGATGACCCCTTCCCTATAGACAAATGGCATACTTCTGTTACCTTTTCTAATCTCTGACTATGGAATAGGTTGCTTTTTTTTTTTACTGGAATGCAATAACCTATAAAACCACAAATTTTCACGAGCATTTAACTTTCGCAAATTCTGTGAGGAGTACGAATCTGCAAAAGTAAAAAGCACACAAAAGTTTTACGTCTACACACCTTTTTGAATGATAAGACAAGACTTGGACGGCAATTCGCGAACCAAAGTTTCATGCAGCGAAACGGCCGTCAGCTCCTATTTGTGGAAATTCAGTGTTTTACAGCAATTTAATGTATGGACATACATGTATGTTTATTTAATAGTGGTTTATGTTTAAAAGCTGACATATTCCTCTTATTTCAGTATTAGACTTGAAGTTATTTTCCTTAGATATAATGTAAACACAGGGAAATGACATAAATTCCTTTTATTAAAATTCTAGTTAGGAATCACTGCAAGTTATGTTAGTTTAATACTTGGACACCAAATTTGGCCAAATTTACCCCTCCCCCCCCCCCAAAAAAAGGAAAGATATGCTGCCACTGGCAAGATATGTATGAATGAACAGCACACATGAATTATGCATTAGGCCAACCCTTAATTATAACACAACAGTCTATAGGGGAAATACGACACAGCAAAATTGGGCACTCAAAGATTTTCACTCTTTTTAAGCAAGTGCTATTAATGATCACATTTGAGTACAATTTATCTTCAGGGCTTTATTTTTAGACCTTATCAAAGACACTTTATACACATATAGCATGGAGGTTTTATACAGCTCTCAGAGTTTTAAACTGGGAACATATTAATTAAATTATGTCTTTAATAGCACCACACATAATTGACAAACTCCTATCCAGGCTTAATTTTTTTTTTTNTTTTTTTTTTTTTTGGGGGGGGGGGGGTTCGATAGCAGGTTGCACAAGTTTGCTATGTTTACGAGTACCCCACTACCCTCAGCCCTGATCTCCTTAACAGGGTACATCCTCACCCGCACTCAGCCGCAACCTGTGGGGTGCCCCACACTCCAGGAAGCTGTCTTGCCAAATTTCCACCCAATTTTTCCACAACAATTACCGCGATAGGAAGTCACAAGCAAGAACAATCTGCTTCACGAATAGATAAAAAATTCCCAGATTTGATTGAAAAAAATGCTAAAAGCCACACAAGCACAGAAGAGCAAACCACAGGCCAGCAAAGATGGAAGACCTTGGACGACGGCCAATCCCAGCCATAACCTTCATGGTAAACTTTCCAACACGTAACTGATAGGGCATTGATTAATCATTGCATGGTGAATGGATTGTGAACAGTTGTGGCAAACTTATAATTTGAATGATATTAGTCAGGAAGGAAAACAATCCCAGCCTGACGAACTTAGATCAGAAGTTTAATGTGTGTGACTTATGGTACTACGCTATACATCTATAGGCGCACATATTACAAAACTTTTAAACAGTAAAAGACTTTTACACACCCACTACCTGAAAATTTCCTGATTGTGTAACATGTTCCTGTCCATATACAGTAGGCCTAGATTTAACCCCTCACTCTATTATCATCTCTTGATATCACTTTCTGTGCAGGCACAAAGAGTTAGACATGTCGACTTACGGCAAAAAGAGATTTTAATTCGATAGCAAAGACATGATTGATTCAGTTTTGAAACTGAAGTACAGAATTGTTAGACATATTCTTTACAGGGGCTACTTTTCCTGTTTCAGTGCATTCCTGATAGTCTTCTGTATCAAACTCTATGGCAATTTACAGGCTGGGGCTCCTTTGTAATTTAAGGGGTTCTCTACTATTTCAGGGGCAAAGTCGCTATGAGCCCCTGTCTATTTTTCCCTGGTCTACAGACATCAACAAAATTAAAAGTGATGATCCAACAGACTTTACCAATTCATCTGCTGCAAGAAACTAATTGAAAACTTTCATGTGCTGCTTTACAACCCAAACTATAGGATTATATTGGTATGACTTGTTCCCGACTGTAAGAGGATGGCATCTATTAGTTCAATGTTTTTACATTAAAGGCAGGGTGTCTCGTTTGCATGCCTACAAATTACCACTGTGTTAATACACTGGTATACAGAAGAAAATAGCATCTAAGAACCTTCAGCAAAGTATAGGAGCTAGAAACTCAGTTTCAGTGGAGTCGTAGTGACCGTTAGACTTTGATTTGAGTTATTGTCTTGTAGAGTCAAAATATTCCTAGCACAGCTAAACAGCAATCGGTTGTTTTGTGCATTTTTCAAATTCTAGTAGGTAACTATTGATCGTCAGATTTCACAGACACGTCCTCCATAAATACCTTAAGGGTAAATGACATGATTGGGGGTAGTCCTCAATTTGGGCTGAAACTACTCTAGAATCAAGTAAACCACGCAAGGATTCTCCTGTGAAAATCTTGTAGTCAAACGTTGACTCTTTTAAGATGTCAACAACTAATGTCAATATCCCTCGTGACGGGCGAACCTGCTGTGTGGCTCTGTCTGGGTCCTATTTTTATCGTGCCCCGATAGAATTAATGTTCATGCTTGATTCTCCTTAAGTAAACAAATTAGAGACAAATCCTTCCAGCTAGGATATCTACTCCAGCTGGTGTATAGTTGGTATTTTTCAACTCATTTGGTTCTTGAGGCATTTTCAAGTGTTCCCAATCATGTCACTAACCTTTAAGGGTAATGATTTATGTTTTGCTGTGTTGAGGGAGGGGTGCAAATGAGATTCCCTGCCTTTAAGTGGCATTCAGCAAAAAGGATACGCATTGGAGGAGGAAGGCGTGGCCATTAACACACACGGGTTGTTCATGACGGACAGCTGCTGGATGTGACTCAGGCACGAGAGATACGAGACCTGAAGAGAGGAGAAGAAGAACAACATTCAAACAACAACATGAAAACTAAAATTAGCCGAGTGAAAAAATAAACGTTGCGGTTTGTCGTTGGTTTTGTTTGCAGGTCATGACGATGACGAGAAGTGACAGGCATAATACAACATGTAACCACACAATGCATTCTTCTTGCCAAAGGTCTTAGTGTGTATATCACACGTAGGCTCTTTGTAACACGCGTGTTGCAGGATTCATACAAAAAAAGCTACAGTGCTTCTCACTCCACTGTCTGTTAGCGGTACCAATACATACTGTACAATTTCCCTATTGACAAAATAAACAGCCCTGGGGTTTTCATAAAGCTGTTCGTAAGTTACTTCTTGGAGGCAAACCTCATTTCTCATCATTTCATGTAGCATCAAAAAGTACACCATTTCGTTGTTTAATGTCATTCGAAACTTACGAACAGCTTTAAATGAAACACCCCACTGGTAAAGGCTTTAAATCCGACATTCACAGTGTTGTAGGAACAACAGTAAAAAGCGGTGGCAGTTTTTTTACACTGTCTACATGTAAAATATACCTCGAATAACAATTGACGATACGACTGATGATTGACAACGGAAATAATTAATTCTGTTTTCAATACTGATTATTAATTATAAATGAATTTTCTTGATACTCCTCTCCCCATGTGATTGCACATATTATTCACTTATAACTGATGTACAATATATCCATAAATTCTCTCGTACATATAGTTCGTGATTGCTAAACAGGAAGTGCTCTGGAGGTAATTTCCGCGATTATTACATTTGCATTCACGTTGTACAAGAATATCATTATAATTCGCGAAAATCTGTTAAAATAAAAAACCCACCAGCGCCGAAATAATTCGCGAGCGTATAGAGCGTAAATAGCTTAAAGTATCATTTCTGGTTATTCCCAAACCATCTAGTACCTAATAAGCCAATGAAAACAAAATTCTAAAATACTATAATATTAGTGACAATAAGTCTTAGACCTAGCGAATAAGAAATTGAGAAATTAGGACAAACCTAGTCTTGCCCTGGCTTCGGTCCAGCAATCAGATTATTTTCTATACTCCAAAATCTGTTGTTCATAAATTCATGGGTACATACATCTTTGTCATACTGCTGGACACAATGTGAATAAATACCTAGAAGAAATAAAAGAGACTACCTCCAACCTGACAATTTAAAAATCACCGTTTGAAACTTTATCCTTCAGATCATCTTTTTTAAACTATGAACCACCTCTATATATTTTTGTTTTCTATGTATATAAAGTCTGTGTTTGCATAATTTAATATACCTTGTGGCCTTGAACACTTGAGGATTTTGTGGCATATATAAAAGCACTAAGAAATAAAAATAATAATATTGAATCATGATGATTGATGATGATGATGATGATTATCATTATTATACTCATAATAATAATACAACAATAATGATAATAATGATAATAATAATATTATTACTAGTAGTAGTAGTAGTAGTAGTAGTAGTAGTAGTAGTAGTAGTAGTAGTAGTAGTAGTAGTAATAGTAGTAGTAGTAGTAGTAGTAGTAGTAGTAGTAGTAGTAGTAGTAGTAGTAGTATCATCATAATTATCATTATTATTATTATCATTACTATCATGAGTCTGCCATTACCCTTTAAGAGTTAATTTAAGGAAGCTTGCATCTTCCTCAATGTCATGGCTAGCACCTGCCTGTGAACAGCCTTCATCGTAATAAGTAGAGGATACACATGACATGTGATGAGCCAATAGAAGCCCTCTTCTGCCATATCGCAGGCACTGACTCATTGTCGCTGATACAATATATACACACAGGGGTGGTGCTAAGGGGAAGGGGGCAGAGGGGCGGTCACCCACCTATGGTTTTCATCTAATGGAAATTGGGTAGGGGAGGGTTGGGTAGTGTTTTTGGAAAGTTTGCCCCCCCCCCCCATAACAAGGCACAAAGGCACATCGCATCGATTTGTTGTTTAAACGTGGAACAAGTTCCCCCAGATTCCTGTCACCCCCCCCCCCCCAAGATTTTGCCCTGCAGGCGCCCCTGTACACACACTCCACGTGTTATTAGGTTGACAATTTCCCTCTCAAATAAAGTTGCTACGTTATATCCTCGGGCAAAATATGGAGGTTTTATTTAGTTGTGATGATGGCACTACATGTACATGTAGGTCATAATGTTGCGATGTGAACACAGTATTCTGCACTATGCCAAGAGGGTTTGGAACTGTCTTGCCCTCTGTAATGGACACCAAGTCTTTTTGGATAACAAATTGTACAGAAAATATGATTTATTGTTTGTTTCGTTCAGTTGCTTTTAAGAAATGGTATACAGCACGTCATGGTGACGACAAAGTTTTGAAATTTTACTTTCAAATTGACTATTGGGTCTACAAACATACCATACAATCTAACAGTGGGAGCTGTTACAACGCTGTTTAGACAGATGGCCACTTTTTAAAACTGTCAAGTGCATAGAAGATACCCAGATTCCCCCTTCCTCCCCAAATATATGTATATGTACATATACCCTCCCCCACCCACTCACCCCTAACGCCCCCCCCCCCCAATGGCTAACAACTTGCACCATTCAGACCTATAGAATTTAGGGCAAGGCCACTTTACTTTAGGGCACATTCCTACATTACAGTACAAATGAGGAAAATTAAAAAGGGCAAAAAAATCTTCCAAGGCCAATGACAAGGGCATCAAGGGCGGTCACTACAATGTAGGGCATCCAAGGCCATGACCTTCAATGGCCTTTAATTAATTTAAGCCATGTTACAATTCAAGTACATAGATGTGAAATCATATGAACAACTTAACTCATTCCTTACCATTTAATATGTCATAAAATCAAAATGGTTCAACATTATTCTGATTGTTTTTGCATTGCATTATGAGAGTACACACAAAGATTGTCAAGACAAAAACTGTAAATCATTCCATAGGCAATTAAAACTTTATAAAAAGATGTCTATGGTGTTGATGTCCTACTACTAAAGAACGAATTACAATGATTACTTTCCTCATACTGTATACTACCACCACTGAATTTTGCAAGACAGTTGAAATGGGGAACGTCCTACCACCACCTGTACTACTCCCAGGCCCATTACATCACAAGTACATGTACCTAATCAAAAGATTAACAGCTTAGACATAACAAATGTACTGACATATCATGAGATTCACGAGAATGCACAAATGTACCCCTTACTTGGCAATGGAGACAACAAAAGGCTCGTGACACATGTGAATTACCCATTCCAATTACTAAGACAACATCATTGTGGTGGCCTTTTTATCTGGAATGTGGCTGAATTTTACCCTATCTAATGATAAGTATGTTAAAGTAGAGAAAAATATCAGCTATTCAATTAGAGGGTGCTACAATGTCATAATGAATATTCATTTGTTATGAATTTTAAATGAGGATTTAATGAGAAGATATTCATTAAACTTATCAAATTGCAACAGCTTTGTTATGATGAGCTTGGGTTGTTCCACTGTGTTATGGGTGATGTATTGAACTAATGAACGAAACATATTTTACGGCGACATGTTTTCTTTTTTATATCATGTAAAAAGCTGAAAGTTATTCAATCCAAAAATTATTTTTAGTTTTAAATTCAAGAAAAATAAGATTTAAAGGATTTCCACCAATAACATATATTAATTAATTTAGGGCGAATGTTGGACACATCATTCAATACACATTACCCTTTATATATAATTGACTTCCAGGCATTTGCTCGATTATTGATGGAAAGCAAATTTTATATGATTATTTACTTGGACAGGTCTAGTAGTGCCAAGCTGCTTACATAGAGGCCAGTGGGGTATCACAAAGAAGCATAGTGACACAGATTTTTCAGTGATAGGGCCCACAGAGACAATAGGTCGTTGTTCATCACAGATACCAATGTAATGAACGGAAAGCATAGAGGAAATATGATCAGAGTGAGTTGAGACTCTAGTGGACTGCAAGTGGGGACACCTCAGGCTCTAGATAACTGTGATCCTGGGTCAGGGATTAGAATATTCTCTCATGTATGTATTTCTCTGACAAACTACATAGACCCCATTTAGATAGAGTAACTGCGCCGGCTCTGAACTGCCCATGCTACCCCTCCATTTTCTGTCTGAGTGGTGAAAGCCCTGCGCTAAAAAGAAGTATTCTGCCCCCCTCCATCCCTCCACCATGACAAAAGAGCATAACTGCACTGTGGTGTTATGGAGATAATTGAGCAAATGTATTTTGTTCAACAACACGTAAAGCCATTCAGTATCATTTCAGCAAGCGGATTATGAAACAAAGGGACAAACAAATGTCTGACAAACAAATGTCAGTTATGCCCTTTTGTCATGGGGGTCAGTATTAAGTAAGCCTGCTCTGAGCCCACTCTGAAACACCTTCAGAGGTGTCTGAGAGCCAGCGAACAGGAGTAGCTGATACACTTCACCTCCTGTGTGAAAGAGTTAAGCTGCCTTTGCTACTTGCTGCGCAGTGATGCATTCAGAGTTCACCAACATCCACGCCAAAACACAAAAGAAAATCACGCATATAAATTATAGACTTTCTGTTCTGGTATCGCAAGGCGAGTAGCGACTCCACCTTCCTGGTTGCTGTGTGAATGGTTTAACCCTAAAAAAACTGTGATACCATTTTTGCGCATAAAGCGTTCGGGCCGCCATTTCATGACTTTTTTCACTGAGTTTTGCACAACTTTTGATACCAAATTTGTATACCCCCATGCCGCAGATGCGGAGTTACGTAACATTTTCGTATCACATGTCACGTAAGAAATCGAAATTTGTATTCATTTGTGTGTAAAGTGTATGGTATTTGAATGAATGTTATAGACATTGTTTTCTAACTACATTTTTATTTGTTTCTTTCTATATAATGTCACTTGTGAATTGAAGTACCAGTTCTAGGATATGAAAATAATGCCCCCCCCCCTCAGTTTTTCCAGCCTCCAAAATAGCCCAGTCTTTTTAGGGTTAAGATGGAGAAAAGGCGCACTTGCTACGCCAATTTTGTGCTATCTGAAGGGGGTTAGTGGAATGTTTTAAGACCACTCTGAACCACCTCACCTACACCATTTTCTATCTGAATGGGGCTATAGAGAAATGTCCGTAGAAGATAATGAGGTATGCAGAGAATTGGCAGGATGTGGGAAGCTCTTCCAACGAGTGAGGCAAAGCCTTCACCTCATGGCATTTATCCCTAGTTTACCCACACAGACACTAGCTTCCACTGTGCATAGAAAGTTCCACATTAATAATAAAATCTTGCCGCCCACATTCAAAGCCCTGAATGGCCCGGCACCCACATTTACATTATTGCTTGTCCGGCTGAAGGGCCCTAGCAAATGTTCCAGGCAGAAGGGTATTAATCCTTAATTGCCTCTTACTTTAAGAAACATTGGTTCTTTTCACATGAAATGAAAGTAGTGTAAGGTCGTGATCACACTAGGCACATTAGATGTAGGGACATGGAGTCGACCCTAGGTCGAAACCACTTCCCCTGCTGATGTGAACACAAAACAAGTGGTTTCGACCCTACATCGACTCCACATCCACGATGTGGATCGAAACTACCTCATTGAGGTAGTTTCGACCCTAGGAGGTGGGTTAAATTTTGTAATGTGAACGCAATATGTGGAGTCGATCTGGATCGAATCCACATATACCGGAAGTGACCTAACGCTGTGCTGCACTCATTCCTCTCGGCCTGCATCGTCGCCGCAAAACTCAGTCCCGTTGTAACAATCATGCGGAGTAGCATTTGCCTTTGATAGATGGCAATGAAAGAATCATATATTGCATACATTTGTCGCAATCTAAATTTTGCACGAGATCGGCGAATGCGATTTCTACGAAATGCAGTGTGCAAATGCGACACAGCGGCAAATACAGTGTCGTCCATCTTGGATATGCCGACTTCCAATTTGTTTCCGTGGTAACGACGCTTCACTTCCGGGTCATTCTAACATTCGGGTAAGGGGGTTCGCGCCACTTACGTCATGACTCACTTTCGATGTGGATTATTGCGGTAGATGTGAACGCGAACACAATGTGGATCGACACCACTTCACTACCTAGGTACGAACCCACATATGTGTAATGTGATCACGACCTAATACTTCTATATCCTTCTGTCAGTTTGTTAAGTGCAAATATCAAAGAAGGTTACTATTTTTCAAGTTAGAGAATGTTTACTGTGAAGGCCCTTTTACCAGGAATATTTGCTAGGGCCCTTCTGCCGGACAAGCGACGATAATCATGTTTAATCACTGTCAAAATGTTGTCATCATATTCCTTATTAACCCGTTGGAGACGTTTTGATTTCGGTACAACCTGCATTCTCCATAAAACCCAGACCAAGATATCTTGTTCTTAGTCTCCAATTGATTAAGATCAAATGATGATCTGCCTTTCAAACGTAAAAGTAATGTCAGAGTTTATCCTACTTTTGGTGAAAAGGCATTTGAAATTGCTGCACCTTTTCTCGTCCCCCCCCCCCCCCAACTGACAAAAGGGCATAACTGACATTTTGGTGTTTTGGAGATATTGAGCAAGATGTATTTTGTTCAACACGTAAAGCCCTTTTCAGTGTCCTATTAACAAGCAGATTATGAAACAAAGGGACACTTCTAATTAATATTTTTTTTTTTGTTCTGCATGTTTAACATGATGTACTGAGTCCCCTACACTGTATAACTCAATTTTGAAACAAATGTCAGTTATGCCCTTTTGTCATGGGGGGCAGTGCGGAATTCTCCATCTTTTGGTTTGCACAAACAACAGTCAGTTGAAACATCAAAGAAACACATTAGATCATTCTAATTTCACTGGCCGAGTAATAAATGTAATTGATGGATGTAATAGTACAAATTTGATACTTATTTTACAATTACAAATAATGCAGTTATACCATTGTAATTGCATTTGAGTTTAAAACAGAATTTGCGAAAAATACAAGTGGGCTTCTACTTTGAACACTTTTTACAAGTTTGTTAAAAGTCCCCCAACTTTTTAGTAGCTCACTGATGAATTGCTATATTTAAACCCTGGCAATGATACTAATAGAAAACACAGTGAGCAAAGGAGGAAAAAGCCAGAGTTCTCAGTGTTATGCTCCCTGATTGACGTACCTCGGTAAGATCTGATATTTCATTCTCGGCGAGCGATAGGATCTCGAGAGACTGAGGAAAACAACTTGGCACACTTTTGAGCGTTGTTAGGATGTTACCATGGAGCAGCATTGTCTGTAATGTAGAAAAATGAAATAAAAAATGGAATTGAAATACATTGTCAGCAAACGAGGAGAATTATGCATTAAAAATGTGATGGGAAGAAAGAAATTTGATGCATAACTTTAGATATCCCATCTCAACAAGGAGGAAAGGCAGATCTGTTACCACTACAATCAGAGATGAGGGAGGGGTGAGTTAGGCAACATTCCCTCTGACGAGAAAGGTGCCGCCATTTCCACCCGTATTCACAGCAGGGTCGCATCCAAGACCGGCTTGAAGCCAATTTCCGATGGCCTAAGTCTCAGTCTGAGTCACATGTACAAACTCTATGGAAAGGTTGTGTTTTGGGGCGGACTCGGTCTCGGAACCTGTGGTCTCGGGACCAGGTGGCCTTGATCTCGGTCTGAGTCACCTGTACAAACCCTATGGAAAGGTTGTGTTTTGGGGCAGCCTTGGTCTCGGAACCTGTGGTCTCAGATACAACACTGATTGACAGCCCTTGAAGAGATAAAAGATTTATGTCATCAGGATTTATTAGACATGGGCCTTGTCCTTATAATCCTAGTTGCTGGCATTACCAATGTACCATGCAAGAATGAGGTATTACATCGTAACCTGTCGAAACAAAACAAACAAAAAGTTGCAACTGTTGTTTTCCATTAATGCGTGAAATAGCCAGATTGTGTCGGGAAAGTTGATCTTATGATTATGAGGTCATTTTATTCGATTTTCCTGATAATGGCTTATGTGATGGTCCAAACTTGTGAGCGGTGTTTTAAATGGGACTGCTTCGACCATCCCAGACAAAATATTCCCCATTTTTATGCTTGGAGTGTCTTTTATAAGATTGCATGAAAAATTTAATACTGTATAAGACAGTGGTAATTTTCGCAGTGGTTTTATTTTCACGAATTTGGCGAGTCAATTATTGCGAAAATTTCCACTTTGATTCATGTCTGTTTACACTAATGAAAGCACCACTTAAATCGTGAAAATTAGCACTCACAAATTTTGAAATTTAGTCCAAAACCACGAAAATATCTCTACGCGAAAATATTGGCATACATGTATAGTCTTTCTAAATTTGTCTGCATTTTCTTAAATCAACAGCAAAATGTAAGCCATTTCAGAATCTGCCACACAACACCACAAGTTTGGACTCCCGTTCCCATAGTAGCTGGATTGAACAGGAGATCTTATGATAGCTTCTTTCCACTTGTCGGGGTCATGATGGGGTCATGATTGGGGATCTTAACTCTAATGACCCCAAGCACACCACAGACCAAGGAAGGAGGTGTGCTGCCTAACTTCCCCTGGTGATTATTTTGGAGCCAGATTGTAACAGGGCCCCATACCTCTCAGACACTGCACCTCTTTCAGTTGTCATTAACTCTTAACATGCCAGAGGATATGAACCTCATGGACTTTATGTGTATTATTTGGTGCAGATCTGCGACTTCGGCACGTTAAGAGTTAAGGACATGCTGAGAAATAAAGCTGAGCACTACAGGAAAACTATACGAGTGTCTCTCAGCAGTAAAGTAATCAAAGTTTATCACTTTCTGAGTTCTCTCCCTTGTAAAGTTCTCAGGAGACATTTTGATTCACAATGGCAAACTCAGAGAATATCTCCTATTTATGGTGTTCTCTCAACTCTCACACCATTGTAAAGTAACCAAGTTACTACCTCTGCTCATTTATATAATATTGGATGGCCTTGAGGTGGACACAAGAAAATATTGTACGACTTGTGAGAAATATCGGACGAGTCACAGACGAGTCCGATATTTTCATAAGGAGTACAATATTTTCTGTGTCCACCGAAAATAATCCATCCAATATTATTATTGTTATCTAAATCCACTAGAAATTATCAAATTATAAATTTAGGTGAATCCTCTCCAAATCTCTCAAATCTAATTGAATTTGTCAATGGCTACCCGCTGATTTCATTTTTCGTGAGACAAGTTATTCGTTTTATACATCAGAATTCACATTTTTCTCCACATTTAGTAAATTAAGCAGAACACCCACATTATACAATGATTTATTTTGTTTTAATTCTTAGTTATATGTGTATAAGTGGAAAACTGTATGAACTTGTTACCCACAAGCATCAGTCAGCCACGGGCAAACACAAAAGTTCCCCGATGTGTACAACATATTTCCTCATTGTACGACATTTTCCGATGTACCCTCTCGTCTAACCGCAGCGCGTATACACGCATTCCTTTGCGCGCGGGATACGCGTTAATATCACAGCGCTTAAAACTCCGATTTAGATAACAATAAAATATGTGGTTCTGAAATTTGGTCAGCAGGTCAACATAGAAAATAATTGTATATGACAAGAGCACTGTCTTATTACACTTAAACACACCAATCCGCTAACTGAATGTTGCTTGAATGTTGGCACTTAACCCATTGCCTCACAGACTCACGTCCCTATTCCCCCCCCCCCAGTCTGTTTTACACTCCATGGTAGTGACCAGTGTTGTGTTTAAGACCACAAGGTTCCGAGGCTGAGGCCCGCCCAAACAAAACCTTCCCATAGGCTTTGTACAGTTGCCTCGGACCGAGGCCGAGGCCGAGACCAAAACCACAGGTTCTGAGACTGAGACCACCCCCAAAACAAAACCTTCTCATAGGATTTGTAAAGTTGGCTCGGACCGAGGCCGGCCTCCGATATAACACTTGTAGTGACAGTATACCTTGACATTGGCCAGCATGGAGATATCCGTGATGGAGGAGATGCTGTTATCTGACAGGTCCAGGTGACGAAGCTTGAGATTGGAGCTAAGGTGGTCAATGCTCTGTAGAGATGAGAAAAAAAAATACAGATGAAATAGGAATAATTCTTAAAGGCTCATTTGCTAGTCCACTGCCTAGACTGTTTTGTATTCACTTACCGCACACGGTATAGCTCGGGTATTACCATTGAAATTGTACGTACGTAATCTCTACCCTCACGTATTAGTGGGGTTGCGCCTTCAGCGGGGATAGCACGTTCAGTGAGGTAAAAGTATTTTTTGCCGCCGGTGCACGACGGAGGGGGAAAACGATGACGAAAGACCAGTATCTGGTCTACTCATTTGCATGCCTAAAAATACACAAAACCGTAGGAAAAAAAATACCATTTAACAACCTTTAGCAAAGTATAGGAGCTAGATACTCAGATTTAGTGGAATTATTAGCGACCTTTAGACTTTGATTTGAATTATTGTCGCTTAGAGACAAAAATTCCTAGCAAAGAACACACGCTAAGCTCAGTTGTTTGGGGGAATTTTTTTCAAATTCTACTCTACTAGGTAATCACTGATCTTCAGATTTCACACACATGTCCTTCATGAATAGCCTAAGGGCATGAGTGTTCTTTACCTGTGCAGTGGGAGGGATGCAAATGACATTCCTTGCCTTTAACTGACTGTTATGCAGAGAGACTTATGGTAATGTATTTGCATTTTTGCTGTGCATATAAACATGGAGGCGGCAACCTCAAGTATATAACATGATCAATGATCTGTTGATTTTAATAACTCAAAAAGGGTCATTCTTTTTCTTATTTTTATTCTTATTTGTATTTTTGGCCTTTGTCAGAGAAACAACATGAACTAAAGAGAGCATAAGGCTGCCTTTGTTTTCCTTTCAGTAGCGGAAACGCTCAAAAGATTAGATATACAATTTGGCCCAGAAGGAATAATGACACCTGTAAATCTATCCAAATATTGGTGATTTTTTTTTCCTCTCATTATCCAAGAAAAACTTACTATTTTGCCCAAATCATCTGACTAGTGCTGTCTTTTCTTAGCAAACGTAGTAGCAACATTAGATCATCAATTTTCGCCTCAGTGGATTTTCATTTAAAAGGCAATTTTGCAAAGCAGTACATTGTTAGCTTTTTTAGTGGTAAAGCGTAATAGGCATCCTACAGATGCGCGTCCAATAGAATTGACATGTAAACTTGGCACGTGCCCACACCAAAATTTACATTTGGCTTCACCAAAAAATGGCCTGAAAGTGGACAGCTACCAACCAAAATAAATAACTTTGGTGTTATTCTACTCACTAATATCAGAGGAACGAATACAGATGAGCCAATTCATTTTGAAAATTAACCGTTAAATGTAACTTAGACGTAAATGTTTTCGCCAACACTTCAGAGGAGCTGATGAAGCCCTCCGGATAATGTTGACGCGAAACGTCTCATCAAAATACAAACGTAAAGTCAGTGCCTGTGATTTAGTATAATTGTTTGTTGCCTAAATTTATACAGTTAAGTTTTTCTGCGGCACCTTGTAGGAAGTGTGCAGGATGAATGACGCCGTATAGTAGACTCTCATTCTAGCAAACTGTTCGCGGACTTAGAAAAAATTACTTTGTTACAAATTTTTTTGTTCTATCAGGGTTGCAGAAACAAAGGAATTTTGACACTTGTGACCAGCCAAATTATTTTGTTATGTGTTTTTCATAACAACAGTGCACTGTATACATTTACGACTGTGCAAATCACATACGGTACCTGCCAAACAGTACGGATTTTTCTAGGGCAGTTCTGGTCTTATTACAGTTATTAGGCGGTACGATAAACAATAAAAAGGTTACATAGTAAAAAAAAAAAATGAGATTAGAGTGCGAATGAGAAAAATATTTGAAACAGCTGAACCAAAAGTTTTCTTACGAGAAAAAGCATGAATAAAACAAACCTTTTCTTCCATCACTCACCAGTGAATGTAAACACGACATTTCCATTACTATTTGGGCATTGCATTAAAATTACTATAGTAACCATAGCATTTGGTTCAGTATAGTTTCATTTATTTTGGCCATTCATGTTCTATTCAGACTATTCTTATTGTAAATCTACGTTTTTGTTGTTGAACGTACCAGAACTGCCCTGGAAAAATCCGTACTGGTTGGCAGGTATGATACATGTATCACTGTCTCGGATTACAAGCTACAAATTACAGAATGTGTTTGTACTTCTAACACGCACACACACACACACACACACACCAAGATAAATGTCCTTGATGTATATATCAGCAACATGTCAACATGCCTGACTGTGAGTGACGGTGGCTGGACCATCCGGCATTTATCACATTACCAAATTACTGAGAACCCCGCTATTCATTGGGTTCTGAAAATTACCGTCGGAGCCTCTCTTGGATCCCTTCCCGCGCTACTGCGCTTCCTCACACTACCCGACTGCTTGTTGCTTTCTTTCTATTTGGTCACATGACGCGACTACCAATTTGTAATGGCATGCCGTCCATTGAGGTTTTTTTTTTTCCTCTTTCAACTTGTTTTGGTGACGGCAGGAAGGATCTATCAGTCAGCTCCCAGTAGGCCTGCATCTCGCTGATAAGACGCTAAGCTGCAACTCGTCATCCGTACGTATGAAGCCCACAATCGCCGCCAAAATATACATGTAGGTACATGTGCTACAGTGAGTGCATGACATCAATACAAACCTCAATTGATCCAGTATCAGTAGACAAGTTTGTAAAAGCCATAAATTCAATGTGCGCATCAATTTGTTCACCTAATAACATTATGTTCCCATGTAATTCTAGCTAAGCAATGGATGTTGATAGTAGCCAACATTTTGCAAGAAAATTTCCCCCACAGTACCACTAACCATACCATCCAATCCAATATTATTGCCTATAACTCATTTAAAATAGCTGGTAGAATGCAAAGTTTTGGCGAAAATATTCTTTCTGACATTTCTAACAATTATCTAAAAAAATAATTGCCACATCAGAATTATTTTTTTATGTATTTCGATGTTTTGTGAATTTCTTATGTATTTCTCTATTTTTTCAACTTTTTGTTTTGTTTTTTTCTGCAAAATTTGACCCAGACACTTTTT
>JZLH01S0273758.1:0-19532 GCA_001188425.1 Eucidaris tribuloides
TCTAGATAGTTCCCGGACAAGCCCCCAAATGTTACGGACATGACTAGCAAACGCAACATATTCACTCAAAACCACTCGCTTTGAACACATTCACGCTAAACACCACAAAGGACATTTTCACACAGCATTAAACTTAACAACTTTTATTATACCTCTTCTCGCCAGAGTCCATCTTGCTCATCCGTCTCCGCGACCCAAAACATTCAGGTCACGTGACGTACATATTACCATATTCAAATGTCGTTATTTGCATACTGCTTCTTACTCCTAACACTGTCTCTCCGCTCTTTCGCTTTGTCAATTCACATTTGACATCGGGATTTGACACCCCTTCCCCGAAACCTTTCCCCAGGGACAGCTTGGTGTCTCAGGTCCCATGATGATGAACTTCAACCCCAGTCATCCACCCAACCACAAATACAAATCGACATCCATGTATGAAGTTATGTTAAATAATATGATTTATTGTATCCTGCTTGGGGTAAGATTATTTATGGAAAACTTAAATTTTGCAACTATTCATTGCCTGAAATTGAAAAGAGTTCAAACTGGCCTGGTCCTTAACTTCTGCCACTATTTGTAGGTCTTTGTAGGTCCTATATCTTTTTTTCTACAATAATACTGTCGAATAAAAGTTAATGTTTCCTAAAAAGACAATTATTAACTTAGAAGGGCGTTCCATTTTTCCTTCCCCCTTTAAAGCTACTGTCACACTGTGCCGTCTAACGATTCCGTCTGCCTCCGTCTAAAATATTTACCTCAGACGGTGTCAGACGGTGTCAAATGGAATACAATAGATTGGAACAGAACGGAAAAGCACCGTCTGTCATCGTCTAGATACGTTTGTAATCCAGTTGAAAAACGAAAAAGTACAATAAACGTTTGATAAACGTACGCGTTCATTTTTCAGACGGAATTGTTAGACGGCGCAGTGTGACAGTAGCTTTAGATTCGACACAACCACTGGGGTGCCTCACATCCAATAATTATAATTTTGCCTAGGTCAGTATTTTTCTAAATATTTGTGTGTGTTGTATTGAACAACCTAAATCCCATTTCAATATTTTACAAATAATCGTAACTCTTAATTCAGAGTCTTCATCGATTTAAAATAGTGATCCTCTTCTCCGATTATGAATATCTACCTCCTTTCTCAAATAAAAGCGATCCTCTTCTCCGATTATGAATAACGACGCTCTTTCTGGATTATGAATAGCGGACCCTTTTCTTCGATTATAAATAGTGAGCCTTCTCTCCCATTATGAATAGCGACCTTTTTCTTTGATTATGAATAGCGATGCTCTTCTTCGATTATGAAAAGCGACCCTTCTCTCCCATTATGAATAACGACCCTCTTTTTTGATTATGAATAGCGACCCTCTTTTTTGATTATGAATAGCGACCCTCTTATTGATTATAAATAGCGACCCTCTTGCTCGATTATGAATAACGACCCTCTTCTTTGATTATGAATAGCGACCCTCTTTTTGATTATGAATAGCGACCCTCTTTTTCGATTATGAATAGCGACCCTCTTTTTCGATTATTAATAGCGACCCTATTTTTTTTAAATAGCGATCCTCTTATGTCATTATGAATAGCGACCCTCTTATGCCATTATGAATAGCGACACTATTATGTCATTATGAATAAGGGACCTCTTCTTTGATTATGAATAGCGACCCTCTTGTTCGATTATGAATAACGACCCTCTTCTTTGATTATGAATAGTGACCCTCTTTTTTGGTTATGAATAGCGACCCTCTTTTTGATTATGAATAGCGACCCTCTTGTTCGATTATAAAATAACGACCCTCTTCTTTGATTATGAATAGCGACCCTCTTTTTTGATTATGAATAGCGACCCTCTTTTTTATTATAATAGCTACCCTCTTTTTGATTATGAATAGCGACCCTTTTCTTCGATTATGAATAGTGAGCCTTCTCTCCCATTATGAATAGCGACAATTTTCTTTGATTATGAATAGCGATGCTCTTCTTCGATTATGAAAAGCGACCCTTCTCTCCCATTATGAATAACGACCCACTTTTTCATGATGAATAGCGACCCTGTTTTTTGATTATGAATAGCGACCCTCTTTTTTGATTATGAATAGCGACCCTCTTTTTTGATTATAAATAGCGACCCTCTTGCTCAATTATGAACGACCCTCTTCTTTGATTATGAATAGCGACCCTCTTTTTTGATTATAAATAGCGACCCTCTTTTTGATTATGAATAGCGACCCTCTTTTTTGATTATGAATAGCGACCCTCTTATTTGATTATGAATAGCGACCCTCTTATGTCATTATGAATAGCGACCCTCCTATGCCATTATAAATAGCGACCCTCTTATGTCATTATGAATAAGGAACCTCTTCTTTGATTATGAATAGCGACCCTCTTGTTCGATTATGAATAACGACCCTCTTCTTTGATTATGAATAGCGACCCTTTTTTGATTATGAATAGCGACCCTCTTGCTCGATAATGAATAACGACCCTCTTCTTTGGTTATGACTAGCGACCCTCTTATGTCATTATGAATAGCGACCCTCTTATGTCATGAATAAGGAACCTCTACTTTATGAATAGCGACCCTCTTATTCGATGAATAGTGACCCTCTTTTTATTATGAATAGCGACCCTCTTTTTATTATGAATAGCGACTCTCTTATGTCATTATGAATAGCGACCCTCTTTTTTATTATGAATAGCGACCCCCTTATGTCATTATGACTAGCGACCCTCTTATTTGATTATGACTAGTGACCCTCTTATGTCATTATGACTAGCGACCCTCTTATGTCATGACTAGCGACCCTCTTATTTGATTATGACTAGCGACCCTCTTATGCCATTATGAATAAGGAACCTCTTCTTTGATTATGAATAGCGACCCTCTTGTTCGATTATGAATAACGACCCTCTTCTTTGATTATAAATAGTGACCCTCTTTCTTGATTATGAATAGCGAGCCTCTTTAGTGATTACAATTAGCAACCCTTTTTTTGATTATGAATAGCGACCCTCTTATTCGATTATGAATAACGACCCTCTTCTTTGATTATGAATAGCGACCCTCTTTTTGATTATGAATAGCGAGCCTCTTTTTTGATTATGAATAGCGACCCTCTTCTTCGATTATGAATAGCGATCCTTATGAATATTGACCTTTATGAATAGTGACCCTGTTTTTCGATGATGAATAGCGACCTTTTTCTTCGATTATGAATAACGACCCTTATGGATATTGACCTTTGTGAATACTGACCCTCTTCTTCTATTATGAATAGCGACCCTCTTCTTCCATTATGAGTAGCGACCCTTATGATTTACGACCCCGATTTTGTATTATGAATAGCGACCCTTATGACTTATTATGTATAATGACCCTCATGACGACTTATAAATAGCGGTCCTTATAAGTAATGACCCTTTTCTTCGATTATGAATAGCGACCCTCTTCTTATATTATGAATAGCAATCCCTATGAATAATGGTCCTTATGAGTTTATGAATAATGACCCTATTTTCGCTTTATGAATAGCGACCCTTCAGGTATACGAAATTACACGTTATGAATAACGGTCCTTATGAACACTGGTCCTTATGAATAGTGGTCCTTATGACTAGCGAGGTTATCACTCCTCCACGGTCACTATGGTAATACATGTATACTTGGGATTTGACCGTGACAAATTAGTTTTACATAAAATTCCGACATCAAATGTATGAGAGTGAATGTTGAAGATTTACGATGTTCACAAGGTTGCATTATATCATCTTTACACGAATTTCAAGTTCCATTTACCTTAAAGCCACAGGCTAACAATGGCCACAGTTTAAAAAAAATGTGAGCTACATAATCCGCCCTGCTCCAAGTGTCTTTGATAAGGTCTAAAAATGAAGCTCTGAAAAAAATTGTATTTCAGAATTATTATTTAGTGCTTTAAAGAAAATTAACAATACCGGTTGATTACTTGCAGAACAACATCATTTTAATATCAACTGCTTTCAAACCTTCTGTGAACAGATGGTATTCTAAAAATGTCACTATAGTACAGGAGAGAGTAGTTGAAAGCAAGAGAACATTTCGTTTTGGACATATCTGCTATACAAATCCCCACTGCTGACAAAGTACTGACACCGAAATCAATATGTGGGACTATGTTAATTGTTGCCATACACACTGCAACAACGGAGTGCACTCAGTCGGATACTCAAACTGCCAATCCCTAAACTTTTTATTGCATATGAAGTGAATTAGTTCCACATTATAATGCAAATTTAATTTAGTCTAACCTGGAAACTAATGAAATGTGAAATTTTCATGAAAGGTTCTCCATCATCAACCAGTACTGTGTATTCTCTTTAGAAAAGTGAAAATCGTAACTTGACCGGATTCGCCTGCCAATTTTATTCCATAGACTTACTGTGTATAAATCTTGGCTATTTTGTATTCAGCCAGAGTACTTATTTTTTTTATTCATTCATATTTACCAGTGGCAGCACAAATTTCCAAACATTTGTATGCTAGGGTGTGTATCTGTTCAGTAATGCAATGTAGCTCAGATAGCAAAGTTTGACAATTTTTGTTTTAATTTGAAGATCTACAATGTTAGCCGGTGTCTTTAACTGTTACTATGTGAACAACGGTAATAACTACTACATCATATATTACTACGTATTCATGTACTACCATCACTTTGTTCATCACTTATCACGAATAATACTAAAATCTCACACCATAGAATACTGCTATACCACCACCCAACAAACACAATTGTAAAAACTTCCACTTTTACTTTTATTACCACTGTGTTAAAAACATTTATCCACGCAAAAGCAACACTAATAATAACAATAAGAACAAGCCTAACTACTGCTACAACAACCCCAACAACAATAAGAGCAACTATTATTACTAATTGTATCACTTGCACTAATACTTGTATCACTTACAGCCTAATTGAAGTATGTACTCTCAACATTACGTTGATAAATTGTATTCACCCACAACAAAGACAATACACCACTGCTAACAACAATAAATAATAACAATAATAATAACATCAGCAATATTGTTTTTATTAAATCTACCATTGCAACAACCACCAACACTACTATTACTTTTACTAGTACTGCTACTGCTGCTGATACAATTTTACAAGTCTCCACACACAGACGACATTAACAGAATTAGCAACCACTCACATAGCAATCACCGCCACCCGTACCACAACGACCACCACCACCACCACATCACCATCACTACTACTACTACTACTACTACTACTACTACTACTGCTACTGCTGCTGCTACTACTATCACTTCTACCACCGCTAGATTTTGCATATTTTATTCACTCATGAACAATTACAATAATAACAACAACACCTGTTACAAATGTATTCACCATCACCACTGTAACCACTACTACCACCACTGAACAATTACTTTCTTCAATTAAAGTTACAATTACAATTATGATTTACGATTACACTTAAGATTAAAATTATGTAATTGAATGAACGAGATGAGCGATCTTGAAAGTTAGTTTCAATAGACATCAGATAAGCCTATTTCTAACATTGACGACAACGGTGAGTCATATGATTTTTGCTTAGAAAAGAATGAATTTCGAGGGATAGCAAAAGATTCTTTCATGAATCTTTGAATTAAATTTTCTTTCCCAATCAATTACCAAGGGACATAATTTGTGAAATGTATGTGATCTATTAATGTTCGCTCATATTTAAGTAGTAAAAATAGTTAAACGGATTGTTTACTTATCTTCAAATTTAAGATGTTAACTCGAATAAAATAAAAAATAAATCTAGGTGTTTATTATCATGACGCTAAAATCATCCATACAACACATAACAGTGGCAAATTTAAGCAGTTTTACAAACAATGCTTGCGTCAATTGCATGAGAGTGAATATCGAAGATTTAAGAAGTTCACAATTTTGCATTACGTCATCATTGCAAGAATTTCAAGTTATATTTACCTAAGCTTTTACTATGTGAACAGCAGCAATAACTACTACATCATCTACTGCTACGTACACTACCACCAATATAATTGATAACTTGTATTGACTCACAATATACGAATAATGCTAACATCACTAAACATAGCTACTGCTGTACCACCACCCAACAAAAACATTCAATTGTAAAAAGTACCACTATTACTTCTTGGACCATCACTGTGTTAATAACAGTTATCTACTCACAAACAACACTATTATCAATAAAAACATAATTACCCATTGCTAAATCAACCACAACGACAATAAACGCAACTAGTAATTGCAGCACCTGCACTAATACTTCTACTACCATCAGCCAACTTGAAGTACTCTCACCATTACTTTTATGAACTTTATTCACTTACAATTAAGATGATACAGCAATACGTAATGTTATCGTAACATTTCTCAGAAATGTTTTCAAAATGTTTTCTAATAACGTTCTTACAACATTAACACAATATTATAATCCTCCTGTTTTACATTTTTATGTTTACTCCAAAATGTTTGATGGTCGGTTTAAGAAACATTTTTAAGCGTCGTAATAACATATAAATAATATTTGTAGAATATTATTGTTGAATGTAACATAAGAATAAAATCTTGATCATCACAAGACCATACATTTTGATATTAAAAAAAAAACGTTTTTAAAACTTTTAAAACATTATGATATTTTCATGATGTTTTTGTGCTAATGGGATATGTTAACAATAACCACTGGTTCAACAATAAATAGCAACAATAACAATAACAACACCAATATTGCTAGTACTAGTACTACCGCTGCTACCTACAACCACTAGCACTACTTTTACTTCTACTAGTGTTACTACTTCCACTATTTCTGCTTCTACTACTACTACTACTGCTGCTGCTGCTGCTACGGCATTTTTCTACACTCAAAATCCACAAGAGCCAAAATTACAACCACATTATACAACACACACCATCACCCCTACCACAAAACCACCACAGCATCACCATCACTTGTACCACTTCTAAACACTACACAAAAAGTAAGTTCCCCCTAAAACAAGTGTCTGTAATTTCCAAAGCAGGAACTTTGACAAGCTAAAATCAGGTACACATGTTACTGCACTTATTAGCTACCTTTCGTGAAAAATTTAGAGTTAGACATCTCTTCACGCTTCATTGAGCACGATGTAATGGCAAAATGGCCACTTTTTCAAGTTCACATGCCTAATTTCATGACTTTGAGTTAACGATACTCGGACAGATTTAACATTTTTGCCACATCAGGACATGCAAGGTGCTTTTCAGTTACTAGCCGACAAAGTGTATGACTTGTGTGCATATTTTCACGGTTGACTGAACACACAATAAAAATGGAGAAATTGGGCATTTTAACATCTTTAGAAAGTTTATTTTAATTAAATTCCACATCAAACATAATTTGAAACGTATGGATGATTTTTCAAAACCATATCAATTATGTCACGGTTGAGTGAGCACTGATTAAATGCCCCAAAATAAGATATTTTTAAGTTTTTGAAAAATATTGCATTCATTTTAAACAGAGAAAAACAGATGAATGATGATATTCACTTTTTTAATAGACCGATGCTTGCCTGTAGATGATCCTATAGCATTTAATTTACGATTTCACGCTTGACTAAGCACAAAGGTCTGGAAAGGCAGTTTACTCCTTATGGCCTAAAATAAAACGTTTTTTCTGCAGGTTGCGCACATCATCATCCTTGGGAGAGTTGCCCGATTCCATTTTGATAAAAAGTTCGATGCGTCACACTTCAATGAACAGAAGATATGGGCAAATTTTGAAAATGAGTTGAAATTTTAACGTCATGTACTTTCTACAGGTGACGCAATAAATCGGTTTGAAGTGTGGTCTATTATTGGAAATGATCAATTAATGATCTGTGTGAAATTTCATGAGAATTGTCGCAGTTGAATGGGTGCAAAACAGTAAATGAAAATACCCATGTTTAAGTCGTCTAAAATAGTGAAATCGCACATTGTATGGGGTGCCGATGCGGCCACGAGTAGACAGAAGCTGCGCTGAGACATAAAAATGATCAGGTATGGTAGCGTTACTCTGATGCCCTTCTTGAGACGTTAAAAGCATTATCTAACATGGTTTTGAAAAATTCTGCGGCAATCGGGGAAGTGTTACTGTACATGTACCTCGTATGATTCAATGTCTGAACGTAGCTTCATTCTTACTCGTGGCCGCATCGGCACCCCATACAATGACCGATTTCACTATTTTAGACGACTTAAACATGGGTATTTTCATTTGTGACCTGTCACCACATTTCGATCAATAAGTCGCAATGGGAGTTTTTGCGTAAATCGGTATATTAGCTGATTTGGGTCGGAGGGGTCGATTTTCGGATTTTGGAATTTTCTGAAAGTACATACATTAATCTATCATCTGTCCAAATTTGAGGGTCATAGATGATTCCAAAGTCTGTTTTTTCTTGAAATAAACGAGACCATGTTTTTGCGGCCAGGTGGAAAAATCACCGATTTCAATCTTCGCATCGCGAGAATCGCCCCGAGAATCGCCGCAAAATTGACCGAATATAATTACTTGGTATGCAAAATCTACAAGTCACCCCGCAATAATATTGGTATCATCAAAAAGCTATGTTGTTGAACTATTTCATGGCAGTGACTGTATCAGCCTAAAACAATTGGAAAGAAAAAAATGACAAGTTAAAATGCGAGTAAATTAAAATAGTGGAGAAGACTTTGTAACAAGTAATACCCCCCAAGAAATAGGCCTCATCTAACAGACACACCCTAAAAGATAATTGATTGTAACTTGAAATGTATAAAACTGCAGACAATGAAACTTGGCTGAATAGAAGGATTAAGTGTGTGGATAAATTGTGCCAAATTTGAGCTTAATCCGATAACACCTTCATGTCAGTTGCTATGGAGTTTTAATTCCACCTTTCATGCCCCACACAGCTAGCGTTCTTTGCCAGCGTACATGAATGAGCGTGATCTTTGATGCCGTTTTTCTCCCCTTTCCTGATAATGGCTTATGTGAAGTTCCAATCGTTTGAGCGGTGTTTTAACTGGGTTAGCCTTGTCCAATTTAAACAAATTTTATATCATTCTAAAGCTTACGATCTCTTCTTTCAGACCATATAAAAAACTTAATATCTAATTTTTCCAACTTATTGTGCGTTTTGTGGTGACAGGTCACATTTACTGTTTTGCACCCATTCAACTGCGACAATTCTCATGAAATTTCACACAGATCAGTAATTGATCATTTCCAATAATAGACCACACTTCAAACTGATTTATTGCGTCACCTGTAGAAAGTACATGACGTTAAAATTTCAACTCATTTTCAAAATTTGCCCATATCTTCTGTTCATTGAAGTGTGACGCATCAAACTTTTTATCAAAATGGATTTGGGCAACCCTTCCAAAGATGATGATATGCGCAACCTGCAGAAAAAACGTTTTATTTTAGGCCATAAGGGGTAAACTGCATTTCCAGACCTTTGTGCTTAGTCAAGCGTGAAATCGTAAATTAAATGCTATAGGATTTTCTATAGGCATACATCGGTCTATCAAAAAAGTGAATATCATCATTCATCTGTTTTTCTCTGCTTAAAATGAATGTAATATTTTTCAAAAACTTAAAAATATCTTATTTTGGGCATTTAATCCGTGCTCACTCAACCGTGACATAATGGATATGGTTTTGAAAAATCATCCATACGTTTCAAAATATGTTTGATGTGGAATTTAATTAAAATAAACATTCAAACGATGTTAAAATGCCCAATTTCTCCATTTTTATTGTGTGTTCAGTCAACCGTGAAAATATGCACACAAGTCATACACTTTGTCGGCTAGTAACTGAAAAGCACCTTGCATGTCCTGATGTGGCAAAAATGTTAAATCTGTCCGAGTATCGTTAACTCAAAGTCATGAAATTAGGCATGTGAACTTGAAAAAGTGGCCATTTTGCCATTAAATCGTGCTCACTGGAGCGTGAAGAGATGTCTAACTCTAAATTTTTCACGAAATGTAGCTAATAAGTGCAGTAACATGTGTACCTGATTTTAACTGGTCAAAGTTCCTGCTTTGGAAATTACAGACACTTGTTTTAGGGGGAACTTACTTTTTGTGTAGTGTTTATAATTAGTACTACTATCACTGCCAGTTGTTGTAAATATTATCTACTGATGAACAATAACGATACCAGCAACAACCCTTGCTACAAACATATCGCCTATCACCACTACAAATACCTCTACCACCACAGGAGTTAGGAACATTTCTTTTCTTTAATTACAATTACAATTACAACTACATTTACGATTACAATTATAATCAAAATTACAATTGCTAATATGTAATTGCCAAAATGAACGAGGTGAGCGAGCTTGAAATTTTGTTTCAAGTTACAGTAATTTTTTTTAAAAAAATCACCCACCTGTATAGATTAATCATAGAGACAAAATCAAAGATAATGGTTGAGGATAAGGGTTTTGAACAGCGATTAGAATGAGAGAACCTTAACTCCTGCGCGTAAGATAACATTTTGATAATTTTCACTTGTAGAAATGTATATTTTCAAGCACCTATTCATTATAGAGCAAAAGTAAAATAACAACGTTTAAGATTAAAGTTTTGGAATACTGATGAGTGGAAGTTACACGGTGTCCTAACTTTCACAAAACATATTCGACTGCATCTTTTTCATCCTAATGCTGTTGGAATAAAAAAATGTTTTATTCAGGATGTGCATTACATTTACAGGCAGTAGGCCAATATCATAACAGACTTCCATGAAGTATATAACAGATTGGTTTTAGTGCACAATACAGTATAGAGGTGATATGGATAACTGTATTTCAAAGGTGGACTGAAGGTATAAATATGACAGAAAATTGTATTTATCACAAAAGATATTCTTAAAATGCTTAGAAATAACAATGTAATTAAAAGTCTTTAAAAATGCAATGATGCTCCATTATACATTATAACTTTCCCTTTAAAAGTTCCAATTCCACTTACATTGCTCGAAAAAAAAATGTTTACATAATATTGATCAATTACAGTGTGATTGTGCCCAAACCAGACTACTACTTTTTGCAACCGGTATTCAATCATAAAAATGACAATAGTTACAACCACTACTACCACAAGCACACAAAAAACAACAACTTCTCTAATTAAAGTGTCTCTTCTGTTCACATGGTTTCTTTATGATTTGAAATTGAATAAAGAATCTTGAAAAGACAATAAATATCCTGCTTTGTTTTTTACCTCAATGGTCTTTGGTATCAAATTACCTAACCAATAGCAAAAATAAAAAGGGACTATTATACGACTGCCACTACAATATTAATTATGTGTTATTATTATTATTATTGTTATTATTATTATTATTATTATTATTATTATCATTATTATTATTATTATCATCATTTTAGGTTTTCCCAGCCATTTTCAAACTGTTTTCGTCCAACAGTGGACATTTGTCATTCTGATTCGTCTTGTGATGACACGGCGATGCAAATGCCATGTTATTGCCACATTTCAGGACAACCTCCATAAAAGAACTCCCTTGTACTTTGAGTAAAAGACAGAAGCTAACAATGACCACAATTAAAAAAGATAGGAGCTGCATAAATCTTCCATTCTCTAAGTGTCTTTGATAAGGTCTGAAAATAAATCCCCCAAAAAAGTGTATTTCAAAATGATGATTTGCTTTAAAAAGCGTTAAAATAAACAAGTTCACAGGTTTACCAGATTCACCATTCATGCCTATTTTCTCTCATATATTACGATGTGTAGATCTAGGATATTATGCACTCTACCTGAGTGGTAATTGCTTATTCATGGAAATTTTGCCAGTGGCAGCATAACTTTCCAAACTTTTGTAGTCTAGGATGTTTACTTGTCGATTTAAGCACTACTATTTGTAGCTCAGATATGAAGGTTTGAAAATTTTGTAAATTGAAGCTTCATAATGTTTTCTTGTGTCTTTAACCCTTTGGGTACGACGGGTTTATACAAAAGCCCAGGACACTGCACACTCTGAGACAACGGGCCTCTACAGAAGCCCAGAAAATATGACAAAAATTGTGGTCAAACACGGCATAAATGGTAGAGAGTTTTATTGCTGCAAGATAGATTTCAAGCTTTGCATGTCCCTCTCTTCCATTCTTTATGATTACCAAACGGAACCGTAGTAAATTAAGTTCTTACAAATGGTGTGTTGAAAGTTTGAGATTCATACTTTACGAACTTATTGTTTTATGAGAAAAACTAATAACGATATGCTACCAGAACATTATTCTTTCCGTAAAATTTAATTTTTCTCAAATTGCAGAACACGGTACGCATGACCAGCTGCCGGGCAGTGGGCGACTACTTACACTGCTATGGTTCTAACGGTTGAACTTTGCATGACCTTCGGCTAACGGCCGATCAGCCAATGTTGGAACTAACGGAACTTACTCGTCAATTTTGAAATTTAACCGTCCAGATTTTGAACAAATTTTTTTCTACCCAACGGTTCTATGACAGGTGTTTATTTATATTAATATTCACATTGTGTACGATTTGAGCTGATTTCATTCATTTTGCAGATTTCTGGCGCGCAATCTAGAGCTCTATCTTTAATGCATCTGTTCTCCAAGTTACCCATTTTTTTTACTAGTATGAAATTAGAAAATAAATATTGTGAGAAGAATTGTATAAGAAAATATGGGCTCATATTCCCTTTAAATACAACCACATGCAAATCGCGTCGTCTCTCAATGAACAACAATGCCGTATAGCATCGAGCCCAGTAGGGTTTAACAGAAAGCTATATTTACATATATCTAACTCTATGTTAGATGCAAATGTATGTTTAAGAGCAAAAGGAGTATAATTTCCAGGACCCAGTTGTATACACACCCGTCCAGATTCCAACATAGTTAACATCCAGAGGCCCCGGATCCTGCCATTCCATGATGGGTTCCAAGTTTCCATGGCGACCAACTTTGATGTGCCCATTTGCGAGTGAGATCCAGAATCGGTCATAGTGTGGGATCTGGCTGAGAGTGAAGCCTGATGTCCAAGGGATACGATCACAGCTTCCACGACATCTTCTGATCACTCCCTTACTCCGAAATCCAATGACTAACGTGGAGATTAAAAGAAACCAGCATAATTAAATTGTTGCGCAGTAAATGGGTATGTCTTCCCTCCTTCGGCGATTCCCTGCTTAGAAAAAAAAATACTGCATACTGTGGCACCTCATTAAATTACTCCTCCCTTTCATCCTTCCAAACGCGTGTAACTATGAATTATTAACTGATATTATGAACTATGAAAATTTAAATCACTGATCCTAGAATGTAGATGATTTTTTTCATTAATTACATATGTGTATCACATTCTATCATCGATCTCGCAGAAACAAGTACGAATAATGAAAGATACCATGTGCAATAGTACTTTTGGTCATTTTTAGAATTAGTATAATGGGAAAACTAAAGCGTATGAGCACTGAATTTGAACCCAAACTGTACAACATTCACTTCCTGAGATGTTATCAGCCAGAAAATTGAACGTATCAGTAATAAAACACAACCTGGACATTCTCAGGAGATTATATCATAGAAAAAAATACCTACATTACCAAACGCGTCCACTAATCTTTAAAAAAAACTGTTTTCCTCTTTGTGAATGATATTCATAAGTTAGGTTTTATCAAACCATCCTTGAGATTCATGGCAAACACTGCGGTACACACTACCCTCTTGATCTCTTATTTAAAGGGACCGAAAAGTCGAATATCGTGATGTTTTGGAGGTGGACCTTCCAGTCACAATGTTAGTGAGATCTTTTGGTAAAAAAAATAAACGCACGGACTGATATAGGTGAAGGTAGACTAGAGGCATAAATACGATTGAACGAAGAGGATATGCTGATTCATGAGGCGTTGATTTTCACTATCGTCAAACAAGTATATCGAGAGAAATATTCCTATGTATTCGACGTTGTGTGTCTGTGTGTCTACCTGACAATCACAACCACACACAAGCTTACACAGACACTTACAGACATCTGAATACACACCATACACTTGTACATCCTCTTTCCGACACCACGCCAACTACCAACTCACACACACATACACAAAAACAGACACAAAACACGCAGATACACAAAGACGCCCATATACAATCACAGGCATGTGCAAAGACAAACACACAGACACATACAGAGACACAGACAAACACAGAGACATACAAACATACACATACAGACACACAGGCACATACATGTACATAGACGTATACTACACACAGAGACACACACAGAGAAACACACAGACAAAGACGAACATATGTAGACACAAAAACAGACACATACGTAAACACAGAGACCACAATCAGACACAGAAACAAATATACATACAGACAAACAGATGCATACACAGAAGCAGACACACGGACACATACAGACACAAAAACACAGACAGTCCCATAGACACAGACCCACAGACACACAGACACAAACAGACATGCAATTAGACACACCAAACATGCAGACACACAAACATACACATACAGACAGACACACAGACGCACGTGGACACACACACAACACACAGACACACAAACAGACAACTGACACATACAGACTAGACACATAGAGACACAAATACACACACAGTCACATACAGATGCACAAAGACATACAGACACACGAAAAGACACATTCAGACACAGACAGACACACAGGCGAACACACAGACACACACAGACATACAGACAGACAAATGGACCCACAGACTCACACGGACAAACACACAGACACAGACAAACACAGACACACAGACACAAACATACATACAGACAGACACACAGACACACACGGACACAGACACATACAGATACATACAGATACACACAGACACACAGATTCATACACAAAAACACACACATAAAGACTAGACACATACAGACACATAGACACACACAGACACACACAGACACGCAGACACGAACAAACACATGTGGACACACACAAACAGACAACAGACAATTACAGACACACAAACAGACACATTCAGACACAGACAAACACACAGAAAAACACACAGACACACTCAGACAAACAAACAGACATAAAACAGACAAACAGACACATAGACTCACACACAGACAAACACACAGACACATACAGACACATATAGAGACACACAGAGACACACAGACATATAAGAGACGCACATACACACGTAGACACACAGACGCAATCAGACACACAATTAGACACACAAGTAAACACAAATACATACACGAACAGACATACAAACAGACACACACATATTTCGTGAGTGGCGACAATTTGTGACCGTGGCGACAATCTGTGTCGCTAGGTTTTTTTTCATGGCACAAATTGTCGCCAGTGAGGCAAAGAATTGGGATCAGCAAGAGCGTCACAAATTGTCGCCGACGACAATTTGTGCCAATTTGTTCAAAACCTGACGGCACAAATTGTCGTCACAGAATGTCGCAGGCGACAATATGTGCCGTAACAGGCGGAGCCCCCTGAAGCTCAAATGAGTTCTAGCGTTTTATGAGCTTATTTTGGACTATATTTCAAACACTGTTGTTTTTGTGAAATGGACAGTTGACAATAATTAAAAACCGACCCACTTTCAAACTTTTGGCACTTCCTATGAATATCAAATTTGGTATTATGAACTGTTAATAGCAGGTCATTTTAAAACATGGTGATAATTAATCTGGGGTCGGGGTGGAGACCCCTGGAGCTCATGAGTTCTTAACACTAGCGGGTTTATGAGAATATTTTGACCCTCTGTTAACACTATTGTTTCGTGAAATGAACAATCAACAGTTATCAAACACCTGTGATTATTAATATAATTTATGTTCTTTTGAAAAAGAGGACCTTTCATTTATTTTTTTTTTTCGGGGGGGGGGCGTACGCACCCGACGCACCATCCCTTCCCCCTGGCTACGAGCCTGTTATTCAGGTCAGATTTTAACGCCTCTATCCGATTTGGAAATTGATGCGTTATAAAGGCACTCAGTGGTGAAATTCATAGGCGTACGCAGGTATTTTCCAAGGGGGGTGTTTTTCCGCGGCCAAATCCTAGGTTCCAACCATTTTTTCCCGGTCACGCCAGCCGCCCGAAACTCGCTCAGGTCGGGGGGGTTAGTGACGATTTTTTTTTTTCTCCAAATCCATCGTGTCAATTTTTCCCGGTCACACGCCAGTTGCGAAAACTCGCTCAGCGGGGGGCGGGGGGGGGGGGGGGGGGTACCGGTAGTAACGAATTTTTTTTCCCCAAATCCAAGGTCCCAAATTTTTTTCCCGGCGGGGGGGGGGGTGTCATGAAAATTATCCATTATTTCTCATTTTCAACACCCCTCTTTTACGAAAAAGGGGGTAGGATATCGTAAAAAGGGGGTGTTTGGGGGTGTTTAACACCCCCCTTCGGCTAAAGGGGGGTGTTCGAACACCCCAAACACCCCCCTCCCTGCGTACGCGTATGGCGAAATTGAATTAATTTCGTTGGAATGCAGAATGGAGCACACGCAAAAGGTGTGCCTCGTGGTTGATGAAATTTGGAGGAAGAATTTCTTCTCAAATTGTTTGGTTTTAATAAGTGTATATGCAATATTTGTTGAGCTATCGCTGTTTCAAGGTAATTTAGAGTGGTAATCCTGCGAGCGAGCGGTTTCGAAAGTGAAAATAATTCCTTCAGAAAAGAAGGAGAATAATACTCTCTGTAGTAAACTCATTCCGTCATGCATTCTGGTTTTGTGAAAATCAATCGTAACGTGTGATGGCTTGTCTGCAATTAAAATAGAAAATTTGAAAAAGAACCCTAAATTCACGTAACCAGACCAGCAAGATTCCAAGATCATGTTCAGTCCTTTTAGCAATCTGAACACTGGTACGGGTGGAGAAAATTGGGTGAACAGCAAGCATAATTGCTTGAAAAAATATGTGCAACAAAATAAATATCTATATTCAAAAACATTTCAACGACTAAATAACAAAGTAATCCTAGCAAGGCTAGATATACACTCGTCAAAGATTTAAAACACATTATTCAGATTTATGAAACGGCCTGCAAGAGTACTACGCAACCCTTTACTACCACTTTGAGTAAACAAATAAAACTATAGAATAAGTTGGAGAAAACGCAGTTTTCGGTAAATTTTAAATAAAAAGAACAAGTTTAATTAACATAAGGACTTACTCTGATAAGTTTATTACAAAAGGTGATTGAAGACCACTTTATAGACGAATCCGGCGAGAATGTTCACCGCATGAGGGCAGCAGGCAAGTCGCCATTACTGCCATGGTCCCATCAACTGTAGGCCACCGCAGTCAATACAATTTCCACACAATTGAGCAAAATTTTTCTGTCTATGCCACTGCTAATTACTAAATAAATCATGTCTTCACAAAACTTTCAGACGGCTTTTGAAATTTTACAATGTTTTCCTTAAATTGATACCATATTTGCTATTATCCTTATTCGCCAGTACTTTTGTTTTTGCATTCTCGCATATCACTGCATCGCGCAAATAGGCTGCATATCAAAAACACGTAGTGCGCAGTGTTAGCAACTCATGTTTTTGCGACCATGGTGTGTGACACTATCACAAAAGTCGTTTTGAAAAATCTAGAGACAGCGTGTTTTCGAAAAAAAATGCATTGTTGGGTAAGTTAAGACTTTGTAGCATTCCTTGACACGCATCTTTCTTTTCAACTTTGCATGAAACCTCGTGGCATTTTATTGTTGATTTATAATCTTAGCGTAGACTTTGGTCTCATGTAGTCCTAGCGGCTAGCCTACACGTACCGTGCCATGGCACTCTCTCGATGCGCCTAGCCGTAGCACCAGCGTAGCACTTTCTTCGCGTTTTGGGTGTTGAATTTATCGAAACTAGCTTCCCAAAATTAATTAAAAAAAGTGAATTTACTTACCTTGATCACTATTTCGTGGTCACTGATGTACGTCATCTACCCAAACTTTCTGGAATTATTATTGACATACAAACTTGACACACAGTGTGTGTATTGGTATACTGATTACCCCGCGGGGCCATGGCGGTAATGGCGCCGCCGATAGAGGGCCAAAAACACAAATGGGCCGTCGGATTCGTCTATAATTCGCGGCGCGCCCCAGTTTCCTTGTTCTTTTTTTCCCTTTCCTTTTTTCTTTCCTTTTTTTTTGTTGCTAGCCGATTGGGGGAGGGCACGTGCTCCCCCGTAGTTACGTCACTGGATGAGAGTGTATTTTTCAATAATTATAATCAAGTGCAAAACAATACAGAAAGACTTTGATATGATTGTCAAATGGCTGGAGTTAAATGGTATGTTTCTGCACCCAGTAAAAAAAAAACAACAGTCGTGGCTTTTGGGTCAAAAGAGAAATTCCGAGGTAATAATTTGAATGTAAACTATAACGAAAAACGGATTGAGTGTGTAGAAAATATGAAATTATCATGGTCGTATTACGAGGGTAGGCTAACAAGTTCATAGCCTGATGAAGAAGCAGTTACAGTAATTAAACTAGTCATACATGGAATTCAACCTTCTCTGAAACTAACTGCATTGTTTCTTTTCAGACATCTTTTCTTGCTTTTGCGTTTAAAATGATTTTACATTGGCAGTTGAGGTATTAGAAAGTTGTCATTTGGGTCAGTTTTGTGATGGCAAAGACTTGCCTTCCCAGGCACGAGTCACCGTTTTCAGGACTTGAAATTCTAAAAGATCCCCCAAATGTGGTTACCACTGTTCAAAATACAACTTCATAAAGTTATTGGCTTATCATAGTCACGTTCTCCACTTAGAAATCTCACACTCAGTCGTTATACTCTCAGCTAATCCAGCCAGTCCACATTCACCCGACCACAATGAAGGATGACACATGTGTGTGACATAAGGAGGATACGTTGTCGACACTTTAATTCTCGAGTGGTGGCATGACACAAAGACAGTACACTTGTGTCCTCAGATGACCTTATATACAGCAACACGGCAACACCCACAGCCCAATATCTAGCCCCAGTTTTGACATGGCCCTCTCGCTGTTATGGGCGAGCGAAGCGAGCCAGCCGAGTGCGGCAGCGCGAGGGCCTTTTGAGATCTGCTTGGCATCCGAAAAGTAATTATTATTCATGACCACAGGGACGACCGATCTCTGTTCTAATCAACCAATGAAATTGCGCACTACAATCCCTTGTCTTGGCCTTGTCTACTATTCGTTGGATTGAAAGAAATTCCTTCAGTGTTGGTTACTACAATACATATACCATCAAACACCAAATTAGTACACGTTCATTGTTTAAACAGAGTATTTGAAGCATTTTTCTTTAAATTATGTTTCGTAAGGTCCAATTTGGCGTGCAAAAATCTGCGTTTGTGAATCATTTCGCCTAATGCAATAGTGAACGCTTCCAGATCGTTTCGTGTTACAGCAAT